>CM046029.1:47598500-47646000 GCA_025215565.1 Flaveria ramosissima | reverse complement strand
CAAAGGATTATTCTGAAGATGTTGCTCTTATGGCACAGTCTAAACAGCCCAAGGTTGTAAACTCTTCATCTGAAACTGACACTGAATCTTCAAACTCATATCTAGAAATTCCAGTGGAAGTGAGAGAAAAAATGTGCACTAAAGCATGTTTTGAACAGGTTGAACATTATAGAAATTACTCGTTCAAAATATGTGACAAATTGAAGCAAGAAGAATTAATGCAGAAGAAACTAAAAGATGATGATAAAATTGCTGATGAAAAAATCATGTCACTTCAAGCAAGTTGGAATAAAACGTTAAAAGAACTTGAACTTGTCAAGAAACAACTTGAAGAAATGACAAAACTCTTGAAAAAGAAAAATTGGTACATGCTGCAACTCAAGTTGATTTGGGTAAAGTAAAAAGCTCAAAGACCATAGTTGAGCAACTGGTAAATGGAAGAAAGGATAAAGATAAAACAGGATTAGGTTTCACACATGAACCTATGCCTGAATCAATGTCTAATACTTTACCAGAAAATTTCAATACCCATGATCATTCTCCAGAAAACAAAGCTAAGCTTAAGGAATTTCAAGAGAATAAAAGAAATGTTCAATCTAATGTCGAGAGTGATATCGAAAAGATAAACATTGAAATATTTGAAGAAAAAGATTCTGAGAAGATAAATAATGGTCATCCAATTAGAATCAAATCTTATGAACCTCGACTTAACAATAAAAAGCTGTTTGTTCCAAAAGATCAATGTATCAGAGAGAAGTGTAAAACTGATCAAAAGATTGAAAGAACAAATGAGATCAATCTGAAAATGAAAGGAAAATGTCAAGAAGAGAAATCAGACACTTCATCTTCTGATGATTTAAGCTCAAATGAGTTAACTCAAAACAAAGAGTGTGAAAAAGAATCTTCTCAAGATACAATTAAGCCACAAAACATTAAGAAGTCATCAAGAAATCAAAGAAGAAGAAAACCAACTTCAAAAGCTAAACAGTTTGAACAAAACAACAAATCAAGTCATATTAAACCTGTAAAGTTTGTGTCAGCAGGTACCTTTGACATGAATACAATATCTGAAACAACATCAAAATCTAAGATCAAATCTAACTCTGATCTAAAAACAGGTTCAGGGTCGAAGTCTTCCGCTGTACATAAAAGATTTGAATCTAAAGAGTTAAAGAATTGTGAACATGTTAAAAGGACAAATCCTAAATATCAAAAACCAAACAAAAGCTTAATCAGTTTACTCCTAAAACCAAACAAGGGTCTAATGTGACATCTACTTCTATGGTTAAACATATGTTGTTTCAAAAACACAAAAATACTATGATATATGTGACATGTACAATCATAACACATCTAAGTGTTATTTTAACAAATACTGTCACATATGTGATATGACAAATCATAACACAACTAATTGTTATTTTAACAAATACTATGCATTGTGTGATGAAAGAAATCATAACACAAAGGTTTGCTATTTCGGAAAGAACTCACCTAGAAAAGATATTGGTAATCAAGGATATGCTAATCCAATTTTTCAAAGAAATCATTATAATGGATTTAAAAATCTAACAAAAACAACTTCTCTGGCTTTGAGATCTTTTCGAAGAATCAATTCAGATTATGATAATTAGTATAAAGTCAGATTACAACAGTATAACCAAGAACCTTTTGTTCCACGTTTAGTGAGAATGAAAAATGAAACATATAATAAGAAAAATGTTTTTAATGTTTCAAACAATGGTTCAAAATCTCTTGATGAAGATCTTGAAAATAGATTTAATGTTTTGAAAATCACACAAAGAAGAGATAGTCA
Organism: Flaveria ramosissima; assembly: GCA_025215565.1. NCBI lineage: Eukaryota > Viridiplantae > Streptophyta > Magnoliopsida > Asterales > Asteraceae > Flaveria > Flaveria ramosissima. The sequence continues at coordinate 47,644,184 of CM046029.1, read as the reverse complement.
AAATGTGCCTCAAAGAGGATTTGAAAATCATAAATCTCAAAACAAACCTGACATGAACAAACTCCATTACAAACAATTTACCATCATAGATAAATTTGGAAAGCCCAAGACCATTTCGGCTTTAGTTACTAACTCTGCTTAAATATATTGAATGCAGGTACGCCCACGGAGACCCATAAACACATGGTATGTTGACAGTGGGTGTAGCCGGCACATGACAGGCAATCAAGACTTGCTTCAAGATTTTAAGCTAAAAGATGGTACACATGTGGCGTTTGGTGGAGATTCAGGAGGAAAGATAACTGGTGAAGGAACGGTATCTAACGGAATAATAAGTTTTGACAAAGTCAACTTTTGTGAACAATTGAATTTCAATCTTTTGAGTGTTTCACAAATATGTGATAAATTGTACTCTACATTATTTGATGATTCTTTATGTTATAACTCAAAGCCAGGATTTCAAATCAGCAAAGAGTGGGTTGTTGTCAAAGCTATTCGTGATAGAGATGTCTACAAACTAGACATGTCTCAAGTTGATCCATCAACAGAAACAACCTGTCTCATTGCTCGTGCATCAAATGATGAAAGTCATCTTTGGCATAGACGTCTCGGTCATTCAAACTTTGAGAACATGAACAAGCTCGCAGTAGGAAATCATGTTATTGGCATTCCTTCGTAGACGTTTCGGTCATTCAAACTTTAAGAACATAAACTCTCTTGTCTGATCCGAGAAAGATACCTTCTTCTACCTTCTCACTAAACTTCCCAGTCTGAGTTTTCTTCAGCAGCATGCACGGTGCGCCAAACAGTTCTAGATACTCTAAGTTTGGTTTACGTCGCTGGAGCAGTTCATAACATGTTTTCCCATGTCTTTTGACCACTAAGACTCGATTGAGCGTGTAACAAGCATTAGCCACTGCCTCATTCTAGAATTGAATAGGCAGTTTCGAGTCAGCTAGCATTGTCCTGGCAGTCTCTATCAGGCTCTGATTTTTCCTTTCAGCAACGCCATTCATCTGTGGAGTGTAGGCAGATGTAAATTGATGTACAATTCCTTTCTCTCTACAGAATGCCTCCATCCACTGATTCTTGAACTTTGTTCCGTTGTCTGATCGAATCTGTCTTACTTTCAGCTTGTAGAGTGATTCCAAAGTAGTAACTAGATGTTTGAATGATTTAAAAGTTTCGGATTTGGCTTTCAGAAACATCACCCAAGAAAATCTTGAGTAATCATCCATTACTACAAAGCAATACAAATCTCCAGCAATGCTCTTTGTACTAACAGGGCCAAACAGATCCATGTGTAGAAGCTCAAAAGGTAGTTCAATTGAATGAACTTTCTTTGACTTGTCAGACTTCTTGGTCTGTTTCCCTTTCTTACATGCTACACAAAAATCCGGAAGTTGGAAATTTTTGACAGTTACTCTGTTCACTAAATCATTTTGCACTAATTGATTCATCTTCCTTGGATTAATGTGTCCCATTCTCCTATGCCAGGAGATTGAATCCCTCTTAGTTGCCTTTGACAAGAAGCATTGAATTATGTGATCAGTTGTGGATGCTTTTGATAGATCCAAGACATACAAGTCGTTATATCTTGAATCTGACATAAGAACTTTATCCTCCTTAATCACATAGTCCTTCTTCAACATGTAGCACTTCTTGTTGTCAAATACAACCTTAAATCTCTTATCACAGATCTGGGAGACTGAAAGCAAGTTGTTCAGTAGTTGTTGAACGTAGTTGACCTTATCAAACTTAACTTTCTCGTTTCCTACTTCGCCTTGTGCTATGATGTATCCTCCTTTGTTCCCAGCAAATGAAACATGTCCCCCTTTAATTTTTCTGACATTGAAAAGGAGAGACGAATTCCCTGTCATGTGCCTAGATGCCCCACTATCAATAATCCAGGTATTTGTGATAGCACTGTACCGACACCCTGCACATACAAAGGAAATGATTAGTTTAGGTTTGGGACCCAAGCCTTAACTGGCTTGGGTGACCCGGAGGAATCACACATCATAAACTCAACCCATTGTCGTTTAGAGGATGAGGTTATATCTTTCTTCTTATTTTTCTCACTATCAGACTCTATACTTGATTTTTCTTTCCATAAGCCAGTCTTTTGTAAGGCCTGTTTGTGGTAAACAGACACCTGACTTATGGTTTAAACTTTCGGTTCACTAACACTCTTAGGTGGAGTGTTAGATCTTGTTTTAGAAGAGCTTGGTTTTGCATCAAAAAGTTCAATTTTCTTTTTGGGCGTCTGATAATAAGGACAATTAGGAGAAATATGTCCTCCTTTTCCACAATTGTAGCAAGATCTCCCTTCTACAGATTGAGGAAAATTTTGTGCGATGTTGAGTTTAGTGAAGGTGTGAGATGTTTCCGGTTTGGTTTTGACACTACTCGTTTAGATGTTTCTGCTTCTTTAACAAAATTAATTGTTTGCACATTCTTAACATCTTTAACCTTTAGTTTATCTAGACTTTGATGTGAAGCACGTGTTTGGTTATCTGATTTTGTCATTTTGGGTTCAGAAGTAGACATGTGTGAACCTGATTTTCCATTAACCTTATCAAATTGATTATCCAAATTTTCAATAGGCATCTCTCCTTTTGATTTGAAAGTAGACTCCTTCTCTTTACTGACAGAGTTCACCGGTTTAACAGTGGAATCTGGATCACTAACCAGAGGAGTGGACACCACATGATCCTTAATTGGGTTGTTAGTTATAGGTCTACATTTTGTATTTAACATGATCTCATGTGTTGGTGGAACTACTTTGTAACCCAACCCTTCCTCATTATTTCGTTCTTTCACTAAGTGTTGAACTAGGTGAGAAGAACTGGTCCAACTATGCAGTTTTTGCTTTAAAGAATTTACCTCGACTTCTAAAACAACTTTTTTTTCTTTGTTTCTTCCTAAGAGTTTAAATAAAACTTTACATCATTAGCTTGATTAAAAACAACAATCTTTGTTTCCCTTAGTTGTTTACCTAAAAGTTCTATTTTTTCTTTGTAACTGCACTCATTTTGTTTTAAAAAACGATTAGCTTCTATGCACAGTTGTAAATCATTTACTAAGTTATCATTGTGCTCTAATAACCTAGAAAATTTCAAATCAATGCTTTCTCTAAATTTGTTACATTCAATACAAGCATGTTTTTCAAAAATTTGGTCTTTCGTACTTACCTGTGAAGAATCAGTTGAGTCACCCATCAATGCAGAGTTAGACTCTTCGGATGCTTGAGATTCTGAACATGTCGTTTTGAGTTCTTCTTCGACCAGGTGATTTAACACATTCACAGCTTCTTCGTTATCTGACATTACTTGTTCAACTGTGATTTCACCTTCACTCGCAGAGCCATCATCCAATCCCTCGACACAGGCAATGTTTGATTCACCCGGAGACACAAAACGGAAGGTCTAGTCCTGCCCTTCGTCACCTTGAGCAGTCAAGGCCTTTGTCTCTTTGCTTGAAGAGGTAGTTCCACTCCTGTCTTTTTCTTGACGGTTGAAGGTTGAGAACGGATTTTCGTTACCTGTTTTCTTGGGCTTTACACATTCACAATTGAAATGCCCCTTTTCACCAAAATTAAAGCAGGTAACTTTGGTTTTGTCAAAACCAAAGGTTGTGTCTTTTGTGGCTACTAAATTCTGTCCTGTCTTTTTCACAAACTTTTTCGCCCTTCTGACAGCACTCGCCAAGGCCCACATGATATCCATTCTCTTTAGTTCTTTTTCGTCCACCTGCTCGTACTTCATCTGCAAGATGGCAATTGCCAATCTTCCCTGCAACTAGACCATCATAGGAATGGACAACAGCTGCTAGAAGATCCATATGCTCCTTTGCAACTTCCATTGTGATATTACCGAGATTCTCGGTGTTGATGCATGTATGTCCCTAGATCATGATATGTAATGTAATAGATCTTGTTTGTCTGATTATGATGTAATTTGTAATGATTAATGAAATGATAGTGATTGTTTGTGATTTGTAATGTCTAATATTTCATTAATGAGTCGATGTTGAATTGGTTAATTGGGTTTATGATTGTTTGAATGGTTACACATCAAGTTATATTAATTAAACATTCAAACTTAACTTAATGAAGTTCTCATGCGAATGGCCCATGCGAATGGACCACACGCATGAACAACTTCATACGATTGACTCAGTCGCACGACTGAACCAGGAGACTGGATCAGTCGTATGATTGTAACATAAGATTGGCTCAGTCGCACGACTGAACTCTCAGTCGTGCGGATGAATCAACCGCATGGTTCAATCGCACGACTGAACGATACTTATGGTCCAGTCGCATGAATGAACAACACTAACCTATAAATAGACCCAATTCGTGGAAAAAGAAAAGCATTCATACCATTACGACTCCAGACGTACCCTAGCCGTCCAGAAGCCTCCCAAATCGTTCTCCAAGTTCACAGAACACATTAGATCGATTCCCAATCGACTTCTAACGTTAGATTCAATTCTTGATTGATTCTTCGTGTGTTCTCACTGATTGGATCGCCAATCAAATAGGATTCCGCACTATTTGATCTGGTTTACACGCTAATCACTAGGTATTTCATTCAAATACCAGGTCCTAACAAGTGGTATCAGAGCTTTGGCTCTTGATTACGTGTGATTCAATCAAGATTGCATAAAAGTTTGTGTTTTTGCACTAAAAACGCAATCTTTGGTGTCAAAAGTGATCTTGGACGCTCCCTGCTCATCAAAGTTTGGTTTCTACGGACTTAGGCGATTAGAACTTGCGAAATTTCGAATTTTTACGGCTAAACCACGTCTAACCTAGAAAATTTCGCAGAACAGCAGCTTCAGTCGCACGAGTGACCCATTCGCACGACTGGACTCTATTCGCATTGCCCATTCACACGATTGGACCTAGCCGCACCTTCATTCGGCCGACTGAACCGTTCGTTCGCATAGCTCATACACATCAAATTCATTCACACGACTGAACCAATCGCTCAGTTCAGCCGCACGATTGAACCAGTCGCAGAGTTCATACGCACGACTAGACCATTCGCATCCTTCAGTCGCATCAGTGACAGTTTGTGTTATTAGACTTAAAGTTTTTCGCCATGGAAGATCAAATGTCAGCCTTTACTGCTGGGAAGGACTCTAGGATACAGAATCTGCTGTTGCTTGAGAGTGAGGTGGGTAATCATAATAAACCACCAAAGCTCTTGACGTTAGATGAGTTTCCCCACTGGAAACAACGTTTTGAGATCTACCTCAATGGAGTGGATCCAAATCTGTGGGAAGCCATCGAGATTGGATATAGTACACCGGTGGGAGCTGATGGATTTAAGCTAACGTTAGGAGGGTTGACGGACGCGCAGAAAGTTAAATACAATGCAGAGAAAAGAGTTTTTGCATTGATTACACAGTCTATCCCCAAAGACATATTCCAACAGTACTCAGAGAATAAACAGTCCAAGAAACTTTGGGATGAGCTAGAGAAGAGGTACGACGGGAATGCTTCGTTGAAGGCAATCAAGGCCAAGGAGTTAAAGAAGGAATTCGATAACTTCTCATCGATTGGTAACGAGAGTTTAGACGACGTCATAGATAGATTCTACCATTTGATGAGCGAACTGCATACACATGGGGTGGAAACTACCATGGAAGAGAAAGTTAGTAACTTTGCAGACGGATTGCCTGAAAAGTGGGCTTGATTCGTGTCTAACCTGAGACAGAATGGAATGCTGGCAAAGCTGGATATTAATGACTTCATTCTTAAGTTGCGAGAAGAAGCACTTAGGATGAAGTACAGAGCTCAGAAGTCTTCGTACACTCAAAATCCAGCTTTGTACAACGCCACGCCTCAAGGTAAGACATCTGGAGCACCTCTCCAGACTGCATTTGTGTCTAGCTCATCGGGTACTTCACATGCTTCTCCTTCAGGATCAGACACGTCAGGGTCTTCTTGTACCCACTATATTGGATCTGAAGCAAGTACTACTAAACTGAAGACCGAGAACCTCGGTAATGTGACTGTGGAAGTAGCTCGAGAGCATATGGATCTTTTGGCTGCAGTGGTTCATTCATATGATGGACTTGTTGCCGGGAAGATTGGAAACTGCCATCTGGCAGACGAGGACTACGAGCAGGTGGACGAAATGGAGCTTGAGAGGATGGATATAATGTGGGCTTTAGCTAGTGTTGTCCGGAGGGCGAAGAAGTTTGTTAAAAAGACCGGACAGAACTTGGTAGCTACTAAGGATACCACATTTGGCTTTGACAAGAGCAAAGTGACCTGCTTCAACTGTGGAGAGAAGGGGCACTTCAAGAGAGAATGTGTCAAGCCAAAGAAGACGGGTAACGGGAACCCATTCTCGTCTTTCACTCGCCAAGACAAGCCAGCTACCAGTTCTACTTCATCAAGCAAGGATCCAAAAGCCTTGACAGCTCATGATGATGAAGGACAGGATTCGAGCTTTAGGTTTGTCTCGCCAGGGGAATCAAACATTGCAAGTGTAGAAGATATTGATGATGATTCTGCGAGTGAAGGTGATCTAGCAGTTGAGATAGCGATGTCACACAGTGAAGAAGCAACTGCAACCGAGGTCAGTTACAAGCCTAAAAAGGAAACTACCACGTCAGAGACAGAAAATACAGAATCACCAGAACCAGAGACATCTGATGCTGCGTTGATGGCTAACTCTTCTGAACCAACTCAGGTAAGTACTACTGACCAAATGTTTAATAATCATGCTTGTTCTGATTGTGATACTTTTAGGAATAGCATAGATGAAAAATTTGCTAGGTTATTAGATCATAATGATAACTTAGTAAAAGATTTGCAACTGTGCACTGAGGCTAATAGAGTATTAAAACAAAATAAGCATAGTTATAAAGAAAAGATAGACCTTTTGACTAAACAGCTTAGGGAAACCGAAGTAGTTGCCTTTAACCAAGCTAATGACATTAGGTACTATCTAAACTCCCTGGAAGACACTAAGAAGCAAAAGGCAGTTCTAGAAGTAGAAGTAAACTCATTAAAACAGAAACTGCATAGTTGGACTAGTTCTTCACACAACACTTAGTGAGATAAAGAACACTACGGGAGGGATTGGGTTACAAAGTGGTTCCACCACCACCTGAGACCTTGATGAACACTAAGACTAGACCAGTAAATAATAACCCCATCAAGGATCACGTGGTGTCTACTCCTCTTGTTAGTGATCCAGATTCCTCATGTTCATCTATTGAATCTGGAAACAACCAAAAGGAGGCCACTTCAAAGGCTAAGGGTAAATTGTCTTGTGTTAATCTGGAAAAGGAATTTGAAAAAGTTAACTTAAAGTCAGGGTCAAACAGAGTCAAATCAGAACCTAAAAAGACTTCTAATGTTAATTTTTCACATGCTTCAAGTCAAAAACCAGTTAACCAAAAAGAGAAAGATGTTAAACAGGTTAAAACAGTTAACTTTGTTAAACCAGAGAAAGCATCAAAAGAACCAGAGTCAAAACCTAAATTGAGTGATGTTACTAGAGTGTCACACACTTCTCCACAAAGAAAGTTTAATCATAAAGTTGATAGCAGGTTATGCTACAACTGTGGAGAATGTGGACACATTGCTTCCTATTGTCCTTTCTATCAGACACCTAGGAAGAAGATTGAACTTCAGGATTCAAGCCTAGGTCTTCTAAGAGGAGTTCTCTAACTCCACCTAGAAGAACTAGTGAACCTAAAGTTCAACCTGTAAGCCAGTCGACTGTTTAAACAGGCCTTGCACAAATCTGGCTTATGGAAAGAGAAGTCATCATGCGTGTCTGATACTGATGACAAGAAGGAACCTGAGCTACCCTCACCCTCTAAGGGTCAATGGGTGGAATTCATGATGTGTGATGCCTCTGGGAAACCCAAGCCAGTAAAGGCTTGGGTTCCTAACCTAAACTAATCCTTTACTTTGTATGTGCAGGGTGTTCGATACAGTGCTGAAACTAACACGTGGATTGTAGACAGCGGAGCATCCAGGCACATGACAGGAAATAGGGCCCTTTTATCAAACGTCAAGCAAAAAAAAGGAGGGCATGTTTCATTTGCTGGAAACAAGGGAGGCTATATCACAGCTCAGGGAGAAGTGGAAATCAGAAAGTTAAGTTTGATAAGGTGAACTACGTTCAACAACTTCAAAATAACTTACTTTCTGTTTCCCAAATCTGTGATAAAGGATTTAAGGTCATCTTCGACAACAAGAAGTGTTACGTGCTGAAGAAAGACTACGTGATCCCAGAGGACCAAGTTCTGATGACTGCTTCAAGATATAAAGACCTTTATGTCTTGGATCTGTCAACAGCTGCTACAACGGATCATGAGGTTCAGTGCTTTCTATCTAAAGCTACTGAGAAGGATTCCATCTCCTGGCATAGGAGAATGGGACACATTAGTCAAAGGAAGATGAATCACTTGATTCAGAAGGATTGGTGAGAGGAGTTAATGTCAAGAACTTCCAGCTTCCTGACTTTTGTGTAGCTTGCAAGAAAGGCAAACAGACGAACAGTCTCATAAGGAAAAGAAAGTTCATTCAATAGAACTTCCTCTTGAACTTCTTCACATGGATCTGTTTGGTCCAGTCAGTACAAAGAGCATTGCAGGCGACTTGTACTGTTTTGTGGTCACTGATGACTACTCAAGGTTCACTTGGGTAATGTTTCTGAAATCCAAATCAGAAACATTTGAGTCATTCAAGGAGTTAGTCACCACACTGGAATCTCTCTACAAGCTGAAGGTTAGACAAGTACGCTCAGACAACGGGACAGAATTCAAGAACCAGTGGATGGAGGCATACTGCAAGGAAAAGGGAATTATGCATCAATTCACTTCTGCCTACACGCCTCAGATGAATGGCGTTGCTGAGAGAAAGAACAGAAGCTTGATAGAGACAGCACGGACTATGCTGGCAGACTCGAAAATGCCTATCCAATTCTAGAATGAGGCAGTGGCGAACGCATGTTATACACTGAATCGAGTCCTAATAGTCAAGCGCCACGGAAAGACATGTTACGAGCTACTACAAAGACGCAAACCGAATTTGGAGTATCTTGAACCTTTTGGCGCGCCGTGCACACTTCTGAAGAAGACATAAGAAGGCAAATTCAGCGAGAAGGCGGATGAAGGAATCTTTCTAGGATACAACATACCGAACAAGCGAGTTTACAATAACTCAACGGGTCTAGTAGAAGTGTGGTGCAATGTTGACGTTCAGCGATATACCACACCACCTACTGGCAAAGGACCCGCCTACTTCTTCGACTATGATGGATTCTTCAAGTCCTTCAACATCCCTCTCTCTCCCTCGGATGATGAGTTAGCTACTAGAATGATGTATGATATTTTGAATACACCATCTAGCTCACAGGGAGAATCATCTACTCAGTCAGGGGGAGTAGTCGATGACATTGACTCCTCCTCTGAAGATGAAGCTGAAGCAGATGACCAGAACAGTCAGGAGGAACAGGTTCCAGTTCCTGAAAGTCCACAAGCATCTACCAGTGATGCACCTTCGACTTCGGAACCTCAAACTCCAACTACCTCAGATGCAGAACCAAATGTTCATAATCTTGGCTCTGAGGTAGCTGTTCCTACTACTCCAGGATCACGACTAAACGTCTATCATCATCCCCTTGACAATGTCATGGGGATGTCAGATCAGGAGTACAAACCCGAAATCAGCTATACTCAGCTGATTACGCCTCGGTTATGGAGAAAGGTTATATTCATGATGGTGCTTATCGGTGTTTTTTCTCGCAGTTTGAGCCAAAATATGTCAGTGATGTATACTAAATGATGAGGCGTGGGTGAGTGCCATGCAAGAAGAACTTCTTCAGTTCAAGAAGTTAGGTGTATGGACTCTTGTTGATAGACCTAAAGGTGCTAAAGTCATTGGCACCAAATGGGTCCTGAAATGCAAGAAGGATGACCAAGGGGTCATTATCAGGAACAAAGCTCGATTGGTGGTTCAGGGTTTTCGCCAAGTCGAGGGGATTGACTACAATGAGGTGTTTGCACCCGTGGCAAGGATGGAAGCCATTCGTATCTTCCTTGCCTATGCATCGTACATGAGGATTAAAGTCTACCAATTAGATGTGAAGAGTGCATTCCTTCATGGGGAAATCAGAGAAACAGTCTATGTCAGTCAACCCGAGGGATTTGAAGATCCTTATCATCGGGATAGAGTTTACAAGCTCGACAAGGCGTTATACGGGCTTCATCAAGCTCCAAGAGCTTGGTATGAGAAACTCTCGACTCATCTTGTGAAACACGGCTTTCGCAGGGGAGTCATTGACTGCACGCTGTTCATTAAGGAAAATGATGGCGACCTACTGCTCGTACAGATCTATGTTGATGACATAATCTTCGGTTCAAAGAACGAAGAGTTATGCAAAGAGTTTGAAGCAGTTATGAAGAAAGAGTTTGAGATGAGTGCTATGGGGGAGATGAAGTTCTTTCTCGGATTACAGGTGGATCAGACTCCAAATGGATCTTTCTACATCAGACCAAGTATGTAGGAGACATTCTCAGTCGCTTTGACATGGAGAATGCTTCTGCTGCTGGACTCCACTTGCTATGAATCACGATATAGCACCTGATGAAAATGGAGATCTTGTAGATGCCACGATGTATCGAGGAATGATTGGATCCCCCATGTATCTCACTGCCTTGAGACCTGATATCATGTATGCTACATGTTTATGTTCTACATATCAGGCTAAGCCTAAGGTCAACCATCTGATCGGGGTCAAAGGATTTTTCGTTATCTGAAGGGTACACCCACACTTGGTTGTGGTATCCCATGATGATGACTTTGAGCTTACCGCATATAGTGACTCGGATTACGGGGTGCAAGATGAACTACAAGTCTACATCAGCAGGGTTCATTTGGGGAAGACTAGTTACCTGGCAGTGTAAGAAGCAGACATCGGTTGCATTGTCAACCTGTGAAGTTGAATATGTTCTGCTGCAGTTGCTGTTCACAAATCATCTGGATTCAACAGCAAATGCGGGATTACGGATTAAAGTTCTCTTCTACTCCTATTTGTTGATACTCTGCTGCAATTGCAGTAACTAAAATCCGGTCAACATCCTAAGACCAAACATTCGGTATTAAATACCATTTCATAAGAGACTGTTTTGAAAAGAACTTAATTGATGTGGTAAAAATTAATACTGATCGGGGTCAAAAGGATTTTTCGTTATCTGAAGGGTACACCCACACTTGGGTTGTGGTATCCCCATGATGATGACTTTGAGCTTATCGCGTATAGTGACTCGGATTACGAGGGCTGCAAGATGAACTACAAGTCTACATCAGCAGGGTGTCAATTCTTTGGGAGAAGACTAGTTACCTGGCAGTGTAAGAAGCAGACATCGGTTGCATTGTCAACCTGTGAAGCTGAATATGTTGCTGCTGCAAGTTGTTGTTCACAAATCATCTGGATTCAACAGCAAATGCGCGATTACGGTTTAAAGTTCTCTTCTACTCCTATTTTTGTTGATAACTCTGCTGCAATTGCAGTAACTAAAAATCCGGTCCAACATCCTAAGACCAAACATATCGGTATTAAATACCATTTCATAAGAGACTGTTTTGAAAAGAACTTAATTGATGTGGTAAAAATTAATACTGATTTTCAACGCGCTGACCTCTATACTAAAGCCTTTGATAAACCACGTTTTCAATATTTGCTAGAGGTCAACGGCGTTAAAAAGAAAAGTGAGGTAATTCCTGATGATGATAATGTGTAGTCCGATGTAGTTTAGTTAAAGTTTTTCTATTTTATTTTATTTTATTTGTTTATTTTAGTCTGTTTAAATTAAACTCATGTTATTTTGCTGTTTATTAAAATCCTAAAATAATTAAACCAGTTATGATTTTAGTATTTTAGGGGGAGAATATGTCAGCAAGTAACATTAAAAAAAACGAGGGAGAAGGAGTGGATAGCTGATATAAGGTAGATCGTATCTGTGATACCGATTCAAACTCTTTGGAAAATGATAGTACACAGGAACAAATCAAGAGGGACTTTAAAATTTAAATTTAGAAAAGATGCAAGAATTCAAAGTATAAGTCTGTGTAGTCTAAGCAATATAAAAGGGAAGATGATAGGAAAACTGGTAACTCCTAAGGTAACACAAAGAAAGTAGACCTAGAGGTTGCTAGACCACAAATGATATGTCGGTAGATTCAACACAATAGATGATTAGACCTGACTGGTGATCTCAAGATCAAACTAAGTTGTTCAACTGACTGTGGGCTTCCATCTTATCACTGGTTAACACAATCAACAATATTCCAATAAGGGGTAATGAGCATGTAAACGCCACAAATGTGTGCGGATGACCATAATTAGAGCAAAGCAAGAAAAAATGAAAGACAAATGCTATAAAGCTAATGACTTATGTTGTTGGCGCATTTTGTGCAAAATAAAATAAGCTGCTCTAACAAGGAGATAGGTTGTGTGCCTCTCTGCTGTGCGATGGCACTGACCTGAGGATAAGCATAACCTAGATATTCTAGAATTCATTGTTGTTTGCCGCCTCTCTGCTGTGCGATGGCACTGACCTGAGGACTGGCTTCTCTTTGAAAGCTCTAAGAATAGTCTCTTCTTGTAATAAATACCCGTAGACCGCTCAAAAGCTCCTGAGGAATGTTGATTACCATATAAGTGTGGGATCCACAAATGTTAGTTGAAATAATTAAACCTAAAACAGTCACCAGTCTGTGTCAAAAGTCTGTGTATGGATTTAAGGGACAAACATATTGACAATCATTGTGGCTGCAATTCTTGAAAGTTCAAATCAATGTGAAAATCTAAGAGTTCTAGTATGATTTCCTAAAGTTGCTAATGACTCTGGATGAACACCAAGAATTGAGCATCAAAAGATTTTGATAACAAGTCCCAAATGATTTGACTTGCCTGTATGATTCCAAAATTGAATTGGTCCAGGTGTGGTCAATCCAAGTTGAAGCTGTCTATTCCGGAACCAAATCCCGTAGATGTCCATCTTAGGATTTATCTCTCACAAAAAGCCAAAAACAAGTCTTGTTTTGAGTATTTAGTTTAAATTTTCTAAGTTAGTTAGTCGTTTTAGTTTGTTAGTTTGTCGGACTACATCAGGAAAATCAGTAAGGAATCAACTCACTAAAAGGGTCATGTCTGAGATGACCACATGTGCTTTAATTGTTTAAAAGGGTCACGTCTGAGGTGACTAAATTGCTTAAAAAGATCACGTCTGAGGTGATCAAAAAGTTTTCAAGTTAAAATGATCATGTCTGAGATGATCAAAAGCTCATAACGTAAATTTCAAAAGTTAAAAGGGTTTTAAATGTAAATTGGTAAAAATGGCAGAAAATTAACTAAGTGTGACCCATTCGCACGATTGGACCATGAGAATGGACCAACCATGCGAATGGCTCCCATTCGCACGAATGGACATGAGATTGAGCCATTCACACGAATGGCTTATCAGAATGACCCATTCGACCGATTGGAAGGGGGCGAATGAGTCAGTCGACCGACTGAGACTCATTCGGTCAACTGAACATGCGAATGAAAGGTACGATTGAGTCAGTCGACCGACTGAACCTCAGTCGGTCAACAACATGGGCGACTGACTGGGCCAATCGCACGACTGAGCCTCAGTCGCCCGGATAAACTGAGCGACTGAGGCCAGTCGGCCGATTGAACTCAGCTTCAGTATTTAAAGGGCACAGTCGATCGCATTTCATTCATCACACCCCAATCGCTCTCAAATCGCACACCCTACCGTTACTCTGCCAAAATTTCATTAGACCCTGTTTTCATCTTGATTCTGATCCACTGACTCTCGTTATTGATTATACAGGTAGTTTGAAGTTCCATCTTACCGAAAACTGAAGGATTTAAACCCTAATTTGGGTTATTCGAATGAAAAACAAGAATGGGACTGAACTTGACCTAATAACCTACTTAACTATGCAAAATGTTAAAATTAAGTTTAATAGGTTATTAGTAACAAGAATGCGAGTCTATTGAACCGGTTATCCATGTTAAAACACCTGTTTTGATAAAGATTCGAACGGATGGCGACTGAACTGTAGGACAGGCGACTGGTCGCCCGGATGAACTCCAATCGCACACGATTGAAACCTGCGATTTGGTCAATCGCCCGAATGAAGCATGCGAATGAGCTCAGTCGGCCGACTGAACCAATCGCAGACTCAGTCAGCAGATTGAACTCAATCGCATGTCTCATTCACCCGAATGAGCTCAGTCGCATGAAAGGACAGCCGACTGACTTCAGTCGCATGATTCATTCGCACGAATGAATCAGAATGAATTTCAACATTACACTTAGAACAGAATTTTAATGTATTATGTACTAATGGTTCTATGTCATGTGTTTTCAGGATAATGGCTGAGAGATGGTCCATAAATCCAAAGCACAACATCTGTGCTCACTTGGATCATACTACTAGGAACGGGCCGAGTTCACCGATATTATAGCCTTCCTCAGACGTTCCCGGATTCATAAGGCTATCTCTACTCCTTGCACGCCCTACAGATCACTACACCAGGCATTCTGGGAGAATGCCTCTGTGGATCGCTCTCGTGAGCCCTACAGTATTCGGAGCTCTATTCTGGGTCATGATATCGAGGTCACTGCTGCTGACATCCAGAGGGTTCTAGAGTTTGGAGATGATACTGATCACCCTACCAGATTACATCCATTGACTGTCCGAGGATGCTTTCTGAGGATCAAGTACGCTGGGGACATAAACTCAGGTGTGCTCAACAAGAGCAACCTGTGCCCCCAGTATAAGTACTTAGCTCATGTGATCCTTAAGTGCGTTGCTTCGAGGAGGGTTGGGTTCGACGACCTCTCAGACCAGATCCAAAATGCCTACGTGGCACTGGTGCTGAACCACCCCTTCAGCTTTTCTAGTATGATTTTCTCCTATCTGGTGGAGAACTTAGGAGGCAAAGGGAAAGGAGGGGTTTTGTATGTACCCCAGGTTTTTACAGCTCATCTTCAACGAGAAGCTGCCACATCTGCCCAAAGAGAGTCATGATGCAGTTGCACTGGAGATCATGGATGATACGACTCTGGGTCTGATGAGGGTTTATAGGGGGAAGCAGGTGAAGCCCCAAGTTAAGAGATTGATTGGCCACCTGGCCAACGAGAGATATGTGGCCCCGGGCAGACGCAAATGGCGTCATGAGGACAGTGACTCTGATGATGAGAGGCTGCTACTCCCAGAGCATGACTCTGACGATGATGATAGTGGGGACGCTGGGGACGATATGCCTGCTCCATCGAGAGGCACTGTGTCTGATGTAGTACCCCCAGTGTCCGCCCCAGCTGGAGATGTTGCCGAGTCAGCGGGATTTCATCAGGATTTTGTTCATGGTGCAGAGGAGAAGGAGGAGTATGATGAGGAGCCCTTAACGCGAACTGTGGGAAGCAAAGTTGTTCCCACAGAACATGGGCTAAGGGTGGTTAGTGAACACCTGAGAGACTCTGGAGAGATTGATACTGACCCAAGCTATGCACCGGGGTCAGCTGGCAGGGTTGTAGGGGGAGCATCCACCTCAACAGGGACGAGGAGGAAGAGGATGGCTCAGCCCCATGGTCAGAAGAAGAAGAAGCGTCGGTTGACCTTCGTCACCACATAGCCTCTACTTCCACCACCACAGCCACCACTACCACCTCCACAGCTATACCATCCACCACCACAGCCACCACATCCACCACAGCTACCACAGCCACCACCATACCTCCCACCACAGTACAGATTCCATCCACCACCATATCCTTTACTCCCTCATCACCTCCACCATTTCACCGACCCATCTTCACTACAGCCACCACCACCACCACCTCACAACAAGCAGGACCTTCAGCCCATCCCTCACACACTTATGGATCACCTCTACCTCCAATCGGGGTAGAGGAACATCTGTCAGCGCTCAACAGGATGGTGATGCGCTTACTAGCTGCAGATGAGGAAAAGGCTGCCCAGATCCGCCAGCTTGCCGACCTGACTGCTGCACAATCTCACCAGATGGCAGAGCAGGCTCGAGTAATAGAGCAGCAGGCCCAGCTGATGGATGAACAGCGCGTAGAGATGTCCCAACTCCGGGAGCAGCATGCCCAATCAGCTAAAAGGATAGAGGAGTTGGAGACCACCAACAAGACCATCATGCTGTGGCTCAAGGTATCAAAGGACGAGCCCTTAAAGATCAAGGAAGGAGATGGAGATGATGGAGATGATGGTGATGATGATGATGAAGATGATGATGAGGATGAAGAGGATGATACAGAGGATGAGGAGGAAACCGAAGGAGATAGGACAGAGGGGAAGGACGATGATGATGAAGCAGAAGGAGGGGATGCAGCTGCATCGGCCTCTGCTTCAGGTCAAGAGAGGAGGTCAAAGAACAGACAGGACCAATCAACCTCCACCTCTGCTCCTCCAAGTGACGAGACTATGATACAGGATAAAAGTAAAGACTAGATGTTTATGTATTTATTTACTTTTGTATTTGAATCCTGTATTGAAAACAATGTATTGAATGTTTATATTAAGTTAATACATTTCTGTTTGATTAATTACTAATGATTTATGTGTTGAATGTTTAAATCAAACAGATCCAAATTATCAAAGAGATGAGTTTGATGTTGCTCCCCTTCAACAGGTCAAGACTCAACTAACAATGATTCTTGATCTACAAGGGATCGTTAGGAAGTCTGTGAGTTATACCCCTGAAGAAGGGGAAATAATTCATGACCTATCAAACGAGCAACTTGCAGAGATTTTCAAGTTAAATCCGGATGAGATAGTGAAAGATGCTACTACATGCGATTCGACTAGTGATGAAGAGCTCAACGACGTTGATGAAGTCGAGATCAAAGATATCACCGCAGAGGAGTACCCTCAGTACGCTGACAATGAGGGTAATGTGGTCCCCAATCTGGGTGAATCCCTCGTCAGTGATACCTTTGAGGTGTTGAACAAGATGGAGCAAGAAACAGAGAAAGCAGAAGGAACAGCCCAAGCCTCAAATGATGATGTCAACATTCGAAAGGCTGAGTGGGCTGCATGTTTTGAAGAAGTTAGAGCCCAACGTGCTGCACCAAAGAAGGATGCCTACACCAAACTCTACAGAGTCAAGAAACATCACAAGGTGTCTGGCAGGATTATAGCATGGGCGTATTTTGATGATCTTAATGTTTATGCAGTTAAGAGGGAACATGGCATAGAGTACTTCAGATTCCCACATGATCTGAAGACTCTACCAGGTTTTGAGCTCAACCAGCTGGCTAAGCTTAAGCTTTTGTATGCTGACCCGAGGAAGATGTCAGGCTGGTTTGAGGCTGCCCTTAAGAAGGAGTACCACACCAGATGGGTTAACTTCAGACCCCAACAGCCTACTAGGTATATCAGAAGGTCTGAGGTTGATGCCATTACTGGCAAGCCCAAGATAGTGTTGAAGTGGAGTCCTCCGCGCACAATGTCAAGAATCCCACTCAGGGAAATGCCACAGGACTTCACTCCACACTTTAAGTGGTGGTACTATGGTTGGAGAACAGCTGAAGCGGTCATAGTCCTAAGCAAAGAGGGACAAATGGATACGATCAGGGTATTCAACCCGATGTGGCTTACTAACTTGTCGGCTAATGATGTCTATACGCTATACAAGTGGCCACTGTTCTATGACACGCAAGATATTGTACAAGCCTTCCAAATCCAAAACGTTATACGACTCTGCTTCGCGTTTGAAATTCACGCGGGAGTCACAAAAGAGGAGAAGTACAAGAAATATAAGGAGGTTATGCACAAAACAAGAGATTAAATAGATCTAGGTTCAAGGGGGAGTTTGTTGATGCATGTATGTCCCTAGATCATGATATGTAATGTAATAGATCTTGTTTGTCTGATTATGATGTAATGTGTAATGATTAATGAAATGATATTGATTGTTTGTGATTTGTAATGTCTAATATTTCATTAATGAGTCGATGTTGAATTGGTTAATTGGGTTTATGATTGTTTGAATGGTTACACATCAAGTTATATTAATTAAACATTCAAACTTAACTTAATGAAGTTCTCATGCGAATGGCCCATGCGAATGGACCACACGCATGAACAACTTCATACGATTGACTTAGTCGCACGACTGAACCAGGAGACTGGATCAGTCGTATGATTGTAACATAAGATTGGCTCAGTCGCACGACTGAACTCTCAGTCGTGCGGATGAATCAACCGCATGGTTCAATCGCACGACTGAACCATACTTATGGTCCAGTCGCACGAATGAACAACACTAACCTATAAAGAGACCCAATTCGTGGAAAAAGAAAAGCATTCATACCATTACGACTCCAGACGTACCCTAGCCGTCTAGAAGCCTCCCAAATCGTTCTCCAAGTTCACAGAACACATTAGATCGATTCCCAATCGACTTCTAACGTTAGATTCAATTCTTGATTGATTCTTCGTGTGTTCTCACTGATTGGATCGCCAATCAAATAGGATTCCTCACTATTTGATCTGGTTTACACGCTAATCACTAGGTATTTCGTTCAAATACCAGGTCCTAACACTCGGTCTTCAACTTAGTAGCATTGGCTTCAGGTACTATATTTTGGGTGCAAAATGACCCTGACGTTTCTGATCCTAAAGCAGTGGTTTGGGAAAGAGCTGTTGAACTAGACACAAAGGCAGTTTGAAGTGGTGCTCCTGAACTGGTTGGAGTGGGAGATGAGTTTTAAAGTGAAGGATTATGGTCGTAGGATCCTTTCTGTGACCTGTACTTCATTCTCAGTTCTTCCTCTCTTAACTTCATTATGAAATCATTTATATCCAACTTTGCAAGAATATCGTTCTGTCTCAGATTAGACACAAACGAGTCCCATTTCTCCGGCAAACGATCTGCAAAAATTGTCACTTTATCTTCAATAGACGTTGTTACCCCATGAGTGTGCAGCTCACTCATTAGATGGTAGAATCTGTCGATAATATCGTCCAAGCTTTCTTTCCCTATTGAGTAGAAGTTATCAAACTCCTTCTTGAGAGCCTTTGCCTTCAAAGCCTTTAATGTTGCATTCCTATCATATCTTTTCTCCAAAGCTTCCCATAACTTTTTTGCCTGTTCGTTCTCAGAAAAATAATGAAAGATATCTTTCGGTATCGACTGAGTCAACAGGGCATACACCTTCTTTTCAGCATTGTACTTAGCTTTCTGGCTGTCAGTCATACCTCCCAAAGTTAGCTTAACACCATCAGCAACAACTGGCATACTATAACCTGTCTCAATGGATTCCTAAAGATTGAGATCAACTCCATTTTAGATAGATCTCGAACCTCTGTTTCCATTATGGGTAATCATCTAACGTTATAAGTTTTGGTGGTTTATTTTGATTCCCAATTTCATTTTCCAGACGCAAAAGGTTCTGGATGCGAGAGTCCCTTCCAACAGTAAAAGCAGAAAACTGATCTTCCATCTCTTTAACCTTTGAACTTTAAAACTAGACTGGCTCACTCGTGCGAATGGACTATACGTATGGATCAGTCGTGCGAATGAGGGGTGCGAATGAATTCAATCGTGCGATTGGATTCAGTCGTGCGATTGAAATGGACGAATGGACTCAAACGACTGGTATTGTTCAGTCATGTGGATGAGGTATGCGATTGAAGTGTGCGAATGAATTCAATCTTGCGATTGGATTCAATCGTACATATGGAGTGTGCGATTGGAGACAAGTGAATGGGGTTGTTCAGTCGTACGAACGAGTGAGCGACTGAGTTCAATCGTACGAATGGGGTGTGCGAGTGAGTTCAGTGGTGCGATTGAGCTAATCGTGCGACTGAAGGCTGATGTTTTTGCAAAATCGAAGGTTTTTGACACTTTGACACAAAAATACGATTTTTCAAGAACCCTAATCTGCCGTATGCCGAAAAACGTAAACTTTAAGACCTAGAGACGTCAAAAACACTGTTTTACTAAAAAAGATGACTCCTTTAAATGAAAAACGTCATTTTTTACACCGAGACTAATCGAATCACACGCAAAATCAAGAGCGAAAGCTCTGATACCACTTGTTAGGACCGTGTACGTACGGAATACTAACTGATAATGCGTGAAACCAGATCAAATAGTGCGGAATCCTATTTGATTGGCGATCCAATCAGTGAGAACGCAATCCCGATCAATCTATGGATTAAAGAACTATTAAGAACGAGTAGAAAAAGATCAGATGCGAACTATGAACTTGGAATAGGCTTTCTGGACGCTCTGGACGGCTAGGTTATGAGTATGTGTCAAAAGTCCTGTTTTTCCACGAATTAAGTGGGATTTATAGGTTTGCAGTCTTCATTTGTGCGACTGAACCATTAGCATGGTTCAGTCGTGCGACTGACCCATACGATTGATTCATACGCACGGCTGAAAGTTCAGTCGTGCGACTGAGTCAATCTCATGTCTCACTCGTACGACGGATCCAGTCGTCTGGTTCAGTCGTGCGACTAGTTCATTAGCATGTGTATTCATGCGTATGGTCCATAAGTATGGTCCATTAGGATGATTCATCATATAACAACTTCAAACCTATATAATAAGTTTATATATATGAATAAGATATAAGTAAACATCAAAGCACAAATCATATATTATTACATTATTTCATTACACATATGTAAGCCATGATAGATTTTTATATTATGCACATAAACTAGGGACATATGTATCAACAGTTATTCATATATGTCAGGTAAATAAGCTGAGAAAAAATGTTTGCTTGCATACCTTGAAGAGGGTTGGACTCTCTAAGTCTAAGTGTGGGGTCCATAATGTCATATCTAACGGAACCTTAATAATCCAAGAATTGAAAAAGTAAGTGTGCTGATACTTTTACTAAAAGTACTTAATACCTGTCCTTAGATCTTGTGTCTCCTTTGCTGCAATCTTGCTGACCTGGAACACACTTGATTAGGATTTAATCAATGTTCATGACTATTCATCATTTTTTTACTTTAATATGCTGATTATTATCTGGTATGAGCTCACTGCAGGCATATAATTCTGTGTACATCTAGTAGTATTTTTAGGATTCTGTTTTATTTTCAATTTTGCATGTTTCTATGTTTGCAGGCATGTTAATAATGATTGTTTTTTCTCATTTTCCACACATAAACTTCTAAGTTTGTGAACTTAAAAGTTTAGGGGGAGTAAAATTTTGAAAAAGAGAAAATGAAAATAAAAGTTGAAAAGGATGATGCAAAAATTATTCAAATAGTATGTGTTTGTGTAAGGATTCCTATAAGTCTGATGCAGCCAAAACATCCAAAGTCGCTCTGCAAACATGCACTAAAGAACTGAAGTAGAAATGCTTCGAAAGTTTTACACCACGCACTAGAAATATTCTATGTGTAAAATCTTCCGAAGCCAAGACCAATATCTTCTGAAGCCAAAAGTGAAGTCTTCCGAAGCCAAAGAGTGAAGACAGATTTCTTCCGAAGACTTTTAGAGATATGCCTTTATCTGATGTACTTTACCAAAAAGCTGGACCACCTTTCCACTGCAACTTTGTAAAGTCACCAACTTACATAAGTTGGTGAAAGGTCCATGCTTTTGGTAACTGTACATTTAGGTCTTGAGTCCATGCTTTCTACTTTATGTACTTTTATCCTTTTTGTAATATATTAGGATGTGAGCTATGGCATGTCATAGTCACAAGTCAAAAGGCAGATATGCCTTTTGAATTTACAATTGATTTTGTTTGTGTCTAGTCAATTGTATCCAGCTGGCTTTCAAAGTATAGCCGGCTGTAGGTTGTAGTATAATTATTCCTTGTTCTTGTATCTTTCCATTATGCTTTGTAACACTTGTAATAGAACTTGAGAGAGCAATATACTGCATCCTTGAAACCCAATCTTTTGTGTTCTCTTGTTCATTCTCTTACTTATTACTTGTGTTCTTAGTATCATTCTTGTGGTTAATCCAGTTTACTGTTTGATTAAGTTTGGTTAATCTCCTCTTTGTGTTGTTCTGTTGTAAGTGACCACCCTTCACCGGTCCTGCAGTTTGATATGTCTTCAAATGAACCAAAAATAATATTTTACAGAATTGTCTATTATTTGGAAAAGCTTCTTGCAAAGAATTGAGAATGTTTTCTATTTTATGAAATTTTTGAGACTAAAATGACGGGAAATTAATTAATAATAAATATGATCAAAAAGTCAAAAGTTGGTCAAAAAGTCAAAGTTTTGATCAAAAGTCAAAGTTTTGATCAAACGGTCAAAGTCTAAGACTTTAAGTCAACGTTTGCCCAAAGGTTGAAAATTTCCATGAAGAATAGTGAAATTGATTCGGTTTGAATGATGTTTGTGAAAATTAGACAAGTGTTAGACGTATGGATGTCTCATGCGCCTAAATAGTAACCATAAGTCTATGCTTAGAAGCATGATGAAATTTCAGTTTTATGATAACTATTGGACGTTTTGAGTCATCCTCTTGCACCTAAACTGTGATCATAAGTCTAAATTTTTGGTTAAGTGTTGGGCGTTTTGTACAAGCTCATACGCCTAAACAGTACCAGTCATCTCATATTAAAATAAACAAGTGTTAGGCGTTTGGTTCTAGGTCATGCGCCTGAACAGTGCTCATGCGCCTGAACAGTGCTCATGCGCCTGAACAGTGCTCATGCGCCTAGATTTAAAATCAAAATTTGACCAAGTACAACTCATGCGTCTAAGGTTTACCAGACCTCATGCGTCTCAACAGTGGTCATGCGCCTAAACAGTTGTAATGCATCCAATGATTTTTAAACTTATATAAATTCAACACTTGCACAGATTTCATTTCATTCTAACATTTCACACTCTCATTCGCTCTGTTCATACTATCAGTTTCGACTCATTCAAATACTCACTGATTACTTGTCGATTCTAAGATTGATTGATTCTATAAGGTAATATCAGTGAATGCGATCAACTTGTGAGATTATATCATCAAATCAATGTGTATTATCATCAAACTAAATCAGACGTTTGAACCCTATTCAGGCGTTCGAACCCTAAAACATGAACAAATCCGAAATTAGTAACTCCTTGTGATTGATTGTTAAAATTTAAACATGATATTGTTAATAACAATGGATTGCGAATAGATTGACATCATCAAAACAAAATTTCATTTCAAAACTCTTTTTGATTCAATGATCATCAGAGTATAATAATAATAAAATAATATGTTTTGAAATGAATCGACACTTGTACTTTTTAATCAAAACTTATCTGTTTTTCATCAAAACTCAACTTGTATGCTCAAATCATCTAGAAACAGATAACTTAATTGATTTTATATCTTAAAATTTGATTAAATCATAAAAACAGTAAGTTCATATTTTTGAACTTTTTAAATGATCAAATTTTAAAATACAAAACTATTAAGTAAATATAAATCAATTGGAGGAATTATACTTGTTTCATGGTTGATAAAAACTTGATTGAGTATAATCTTTCAAACTAATTCATGTTTCTTTTTGATTGACAGATGAATACTTTAAAGTTTGAGCCTAAGCATAATGTTGCTGCTTTTCTCAATGAAGAAGTTAGAGAATCTGCTGGTTATGAAGAGATGATTAGATTTCTTCTAAGAACAAAGTATGTGTATGCTATGTGTGCAAGACCAGCAATATATGCAAGATTAATCAAGAAGTTCAGGAGAACAGTAGAGATTGAGATTGATAATAATAGAAGGAAAGTTTGAGAGGATTCATTTCAAATGATAGAATGATTGAAGTCTCTAAAGAATCTATAAGAAGTGCTTTAAGACTAGGTGAAAATGATGATCAAGATTTATCTGAATACACTTTTAATGAATGTAGAGAGACATTCATGCAGATGGGTCACCTAGATAACTTTCCAAAGAAGCAATTCTTTAGAACAAGAGTTTATAATCACTGGAAGCTGCTATGCTATATTTTTCAGCATTGTATGTCAAAGAGAAGTGCAGGATGAAACTCATTTCCAGTTGATATAGCATCTCCAATAGTAGTTATAGCCAATAATAGAAGATTCAACATGGCTAAGTGGATTATGAATGGGTTTATATTCAATTTGGAGAAAGGATAAAGGAACAAGTACTTGATTACCTAGATTTCTCCAATTGATCATAAATGAAGAATATCTAGACATTTATGCTTATGGTATACAAGGTGATAGACTTGACTTAGAGCATATGTCTTAAGTGGTGTATAAGAGACTTGCTGTGATCATAGAACCAGATAATGTACCTTTGTTTGAGTACATGAGAAATGTAGCTGATGATATTGTTGATGTTAATCAACAACACTTTTATTTGTCTAAGGATGAGCCTGTTAATCCTAATGATCTTATTGAAGATGTTAGTGAAGAAGTTGTTGAAGAATCTGATGATGATGATGAAGAAGATAATGATGATGAAAGTTCTTCTAATGGTGATGATGAAGAAGATAATGATGATGAAAGTTCGTCTAATGCTGATGATGAGGAAGAAAATGATAATGAAGAAAATGATGATGATGAAAGTTCTTCTGATGATGATGATGATGACAATCAAGGTGATGATCAAGAAGGTGAATTAGATGTTAATGATGAAGAAACTATTCAAGAAATGGATAGTGAGCAAACAATCTCTGATCATAGAGATGATGATGAAGAGGAAATGAATGCTAATGATGCTATTGATACTACAGTAAATGATCAAAGAAATGATGATCATGTTGAAAATGAAACTATTGATAATGTTGATTTTAATCAAGCCTTTGATTTTGATTCTATATGGTCTGAGCCTATCACAGAGAATGTTATTTCTCTTGTGCAATCACCAAGTGTGGAGGTTGTGATTGAGAAAGAGAAAGAGAAGGAATTGAAACAAACAAATGATGTTTGTGTGCAAACAGAAATTGATGAGAACTTAGAAGTAACTGATGAGTTGATGTAACACCCGGTTATTTTTAAAAAAAAAACAAAGACAAGAAATGAAGAATAAAAGAAAGAAAAGCAATAAAGTCCAAGTAGAGGGACTAAAAGTGTCCAAGAGGACAAAATCTTTGAAAAAGTTGGTGTAAAGGTGGCATGGCTGCCCATCACCTTTTCTACACCCAAATCTTCGGTCATTTTAGAGAGAGAAAGGAAGAGAGCAGAAACACTCTCGGTTTTAAAGACGAAGAAAAGAAGAGGTTGAATTCAAGGTAAGAATTCGAAGTTTTAAGTGCTCATATTGGGTTTTTGTCCCAGTTATATGTTTATGTGCTTATGTGCTTGCGTGTGTTCGTGTGTGTGTGTTTGGTGGGTTTCTAGGTGTTTGAACTCATTTGCATTCGGGTTAGAAGGAAGAAACACCCAAAGTTGCACCAGGTGAGTTTCTAGACCCCGGTTATACTTGTTTTAAACTCTCTTTGGGGCTGAAAATGTATTAAAACGATTTTACAATGTTTATGTATGTATACTCGTATGTATTATGCATGTTGATGATGTTCCTTAGGAGTTATTAAGTTGTTCATGTTTAGAATAGCCGTGTTAAGCTTAGAACAGATGGGTTTGATGATTGGGTTCGAAAACATACTAGAAACATGTTGAACAGCAGGTTCATGCGCCTATATAAGGCTCATGCGCCTGAAAATGCCTTTGAAACGTTTAAAGTATAGCCCACGCGTCTGAAAATTCCCATGTATCTAAGTGTCCATGCGACCGAATGGGTCATACGCCCCAATAGTGTCCATGCGTCCGAATGGCCATGCGACTAGGTGTCCATGCGCCTAAGTTTCCATACGCCTGAGATAGCTCATGCGCCTAAGTGATGAAAGAGTTAAGTGTTGGCTAAATGCGCCTGCATAGTGTTAAAATGCCTAAACAGGGCCCATGCGCCCAAATAGAGTCAAAGCGCCTAAACACTTGGAATTTATTACAGAATTTTTGGGAGACTGTGCTTTTAGGGTTTTGACCGAGGTTTGACTATGGCTTATTAATGATGAGTTTCATGCATAACTATGATAGTTATATGATTTATTATTATTATTATTATTATTATTATTATTATTATTATTATTATTATTATTATTATTATTATTATTATTATTATTATTATTATTATTATTATTATCATTATTAGTATGTGACTTTACGTGGTGTTTATTATCGTAACGTAAAGTATTACTAATAAATAAGTGGTAGAGTAATAAAGAAGAGAAGTGGAACCTAATTTAAAATGTTAACAAGTCTTGCAAGCCTATAGGAGGGTCACGACCATGAAGTCGTTAGCTCAACCGTGATGCGGGTTAGCTACCTTCAGGTGCACACGGGGCCAGTCAATTGAGATTGGCGAACCTTTGCAGCATACCCTAGGTGTCTGGGTCAGCATTGTATACAGTATGTAGAGCCCCTTGTGGGAAAAAGAGGGCCCAGCACCATTTCCCCCACGCACATAGCTTAGTTATTGCTCATTGGTCCACATAGACAGTGAAAGATAAAGATAAAAGAGTGCAGAGTAAACAAGGGATATTGTAAAGAGAAAAAGCATTATCTGATTGTACAGTTAATGCGTGCTCATGTATAAAGAGATGAAGTTTTCATAAAAAGAGTATTTCATATGTATACCTTACAGAAAGTATTTTATTACTTTTAAAACTAGAGCTCACTTAGCAACGCTGACTTTTATACATTTTCAGTTGGCAGGTAAATATTGCTGAGGATGGCACAAGGGTGAAGCTACTCGGCAGGGAAAGACTGACATCCATTCATACTTGTTACTGCTATTGTTTTTTAATGCAATTAAACAATTCTTTTGTAATCGGTCAAACTATAGTGTATTGCTCAACAACAGTGTTGTAAATGAAATGAATGGTTTTTGGTAAAATAATTTCGTTGCTTAAGCTTGTAAATTTATAATGTTTAACGTATTCAATGTTGTGAATGACCAACTTTGAGGTCTCCGGGAACGGGGCCTTACAAGTTGGTATCAGAGCCAAAGTTTAAGAGAATTGGGTTAAAGATTTGGAGGCACTATCTCTACGGGACGAAGTGCACCATATTCACTGACCACAAAAGATTATGACCTCTGATGTGATAAAGCAAGTTAAAGAGTTTCAAGATGAGGCATAGCAAGAAAATCATCTTAACTCGAAAAGCATGAGAGGTCTGGTTGGGGAACTGGGTGAAAACACACTTGGTGTTAAAACCCGATTTGGACGAGTGTGGATTCCTCGTTTTGGGGATCTATGGGCGAAGATTATGGATGAAGCTCACAAGACTCGATACTCCATTCATCCTGGTGCCACGAAGATGTATCAGGATATTATAAAAGATTATTAGTGGCCGGGTATAAAGCGTGATGTGGTGGAGTATGTGAGTAAGTGCCTTACTTGTTTACAAGTGATGGCCGAGCACCAAAAGTCGTATGGGAAGATTCATCCTTTGGATATACCGGAATGGAAGTGGGAGCACATCACCATGGATTTCATTACAAAGCTGCCACGTACTCCGAAAGGATATGATGCCATATGGGTGATTGTTGACCGTCTGACGAAGAGTGCCCACTTCCTACCGATCCGCGAGACATATTCATCTGAAAGGTTGGCTGACCTATTCATCAAGGAAATTGTAACTCGTCATGGTGTGCCGGTGTCTATCGTGTCTGATCATGACACCCGATTTACCTTTAAATTTTGGAAGAAATTCCACGACGCCATGGGGAGGAGGTTACATATTAGCACGACTTATCATCCCCAAACTGATGGTCAGTCAGAAAGACCATTCAGACATTGGAAGACATGCTTCGGGCATGTGTGATCGATTTCGGGGGAAGTTAGGATGACCACGTACCATTAGCCGAATTCTCGTACAACAACAGCTATCATGCCAGCATTGGTATGCCACCATATGAGATGCTATACGGTATGAGATGCAGAACACCCGTTTGTTGGGGTGATATTGGTCAGAAGTAATAGGGGAGCGTCGAGGTAATCGAGGCTACGACTGAGAAGCTTGAGAAGATTAAAGCCTTCATGAAGGCCGCCAAAGATAGACAGAACTCGTATGCTGATAAACGACGCAGACCGATTGAGGTCCAGGTGGGTGACGGGGTTATGTTGAAGGTCTCACCTTGGAAAGGGATAATCCGATTCAGGAAGCGGGGCAAGTTGAGCCCAAGGTATATAGGCCCTTTCCGAATCATTGCTCGAGTTGGAGAGGTGGCCTATAGATTAGAGTTACCAGAAGAGTTAAGTGAAATTCACCCGACATTCCGTGTATCTCATCTGAGAAAGTCCTTAGCTGATGAAGACATGATTGTTCCACTGGAGGATATCGAAGTAGACGAAAAGCTCAATTATGTGGAGCAACCAGTGGTAATCATCGATAGAAAAGAGAAGAGGCTGAGGAATAAAGTGGTTCCTCTTGTGCGCGTACAGTGGAAGCACAGGAAGGGATCCGAATCTACATGGGAGAATGAGGAGGAGATGAGGCAGCATTACCCTCGTCTGTTTGAGGAATAACAGGTTTCGGGGACGAAACCGATATAAGGGGGTGGACTTGTAACACCCGGTTATTTTTTTAAAAAAAACAAAGACAAGAAATGAAGAATAAAATAAAGAAAAACAATAAAGTCCAAGTAGAGGGACTAAAAGTGTCCAAGAGGATAAAATCTTTGAAAAAGTTGGTGTAAAGGTGGCATGGCCGCCCATCACCTTTTCTACACCCAAATCTTTGGTCATTTTAGAGAGAGAAAGGAAGAGAGCAGAAACACTCTCGGTTTTGAAGAAGAAGAAAAGAAGAGGTTGAATTCAAGGTAAGAATTCGAAGTTTTAAGTGTTCATATTGGGTTTTTGTCCCGGTTATATGTTTATGTGCTTATGTGCTTGCGTGTGTTCGTGTGTGTGTGTTTGGTGGGTTTCTAGGTGTTTGAACTCATTTGCATTCGGGTTAGAAGGAAGAAACACCCAAAGTTGCACCAGGTGAGTTTCTAGACCCCGGTTCTACTTGTTTTAAACTCTCTTTGGGGCTGAAAATGTATTAAGACGATTTTACAATGTTTATGTATGTATACTCGTATGTATTATGCATGTTGATGATGTTCCTTAGGAGTTATTAAGTTGTTCATGTTTAGAATAGCCGTGTTAAGCTTAGAACATATGGGTTTGATGATTGGGTTCGAAAACATACTAGAAACATGTTGAACAGCAGGTTCATGCGCCTAGATAAGGCTCATGCGCCTGAAAATGCCTTTGAAACGTTTAAAGTATAGCCCACGCGTCTGAACATTCCCATGCGTCTAAGTGTCCATGCGACCGAATGGGTCATACGCCCCAATAGTGTCCATGCGTCCAAATGGCCATGCGACTAGGTGTCCATGCGCCTAAGTTTCCATACGCCTGAGATAGCTCATGCGCCTGAGTGATGAAAGGAACAAGCAAAGGAACTAGCAGAGGAACACTCAAATCAAATGAAGTAATGTCTTTTACAAGAGTTGATAATAATATAATAAGTAGCAAAGGAACAAGCAGAAATATATTTTTTAAGGCACTTGTATATATTACTTCTCAACTCAAGATATTACATGACTCTTACAAGCATAAAACAAGAGTTACAATGAGAAACTACATATACTAGATCCTACAGCCGGATATACTTTGATACCAGCTGGAAACCTAAGACTGAAGCATATACTACAATGCTAAAGTTAAGGTATCTTAGATAAAGTATTATCTAAGATATGGTAGTCATGACATGTCCATGACTTACCTTTTGTCACCAACTAAGATGGCAACTGTACTAACATAAAAAGGTAAATAGTGGATTAAAGTATGGTCAACTACATGGCTTTTGATAAAACGCCATGCAGTATATCAGAGATTTGCAGCGGAGTGTCAGAGAGGCCATACTTATGTCCACTGGATAATAGGAGCATCTTCCGAAGGTTAATTGGCTTCGAATGAACAAGTTCTTCCGAAGCCACTTATACTTCGGAAGAGGCTTCTATGCTTCCGAGGCTTTGAGGACTTCTGTACTTCAGAAGTTGACTTCAGATCTTTCTTTCTAAGTCTTGATCTTCGGAAGTAGGTTCTTTGTCTTTGGAAGTTGGAGTTTTCCTTCGAAAGTGTGTTTTACACTTTGTCTTCGGAAGAGCTCCTTCTTCCTTCGGAAGTTCCATACTTAGCTTCGGAAGTCCTTTATTTGTTGTACCAAAATCTTCTAAGTGACTTGGTTTTGGTTGCAACAGCCTTTGTAGATCCAACAAACTCCCCCTAGGCTGATGCTACCAAAACCTCACTTATTTCTGCTTCTCAAAGCCTTCAGCACCAGGGACAAAAGGTATTTGTCTGTCTCTTTGTTCTTCCCTGAAGTAGTGCTGAGAAGCTTGTACAAGTCATTGGTGGATAGGAGATCCAGTCTATCACTCTGAATGACATGTACCCTCTGTTGTGTCCCCCTGAAGAGAGTTAGTTGACGGGAGTTATAGTCATACTCCCATCTAACTATGGACTCAAGTTCAGGACCTTCAACCATTTGTAGAAAGGCTTTGCCTTTGGTTGCTGATCCTTTCCTTTCCTCCTCCTCTCTCAGTTTCAACTCCTCTTCAACCTTGCTTCTAGCAGTAAGCTCGGCCATATGAAGGCTGCCTAGATGATTTCTGATATGGGCAGCTACATCGGAGTTTGAAGGGTTGGAGAATGGCTTCTCTGCTAACTCAGCAATATCAAACCTGCTCAAGTGTAGCAGAGATGAAGCACTCAGCCTGTTGAGCTCTCCATTCTATCTTTCAACAACAAAGTTGTGAGAAGAGTCTTCGAACCTCCACCGGATTATCTTCTTTCTGGGTGCAAGAGGTTGTCTTGGTACCCTGTCTCCTTTCTTAGTATCCAGTAGAGTCACCAGCCTTCTCCTTAGCTTCTTTTCTTCCTCATTCAAAGTGTCTGAATTGAGGCCAAGGAGGTTTGCAGCTTGGTCCAAAGTTCCTCTGGGCAGATCAAGAAATTGATCTCTTGTGAGGGAACTTGAGGATCCGTCAACATAGGTCAAATTGACTGAATCCTCCTCACAGGAGATATCGCTCAGTGTTGTGCAGTTTATGAGCTTTGTCTTGACTGCCTTGAATTCTTCCATTGAGAGATGTTTAGAAGGCTGAGGGGATGGTTTGATGGGTTGATGGGTAGGTTGAGGTGTTTGGGTTCTGGCTAAGGTTTTGGGTTGGATGATAGGTAGTTTAGGTGGTTGAGGTGAAGAGGTTGGTAGGTTTGATGGTGTAGGTTTAGGGGTGTATGGTTCAGAGGTTGGTTCGGTTTTGATTGGGAAGGAAAAGGGTATAGGTTCAGGTTGAGGTTGGGTTTGGAGTTTGGGTTGAGTGGTTGCTTTGAAGGTCATCCCCTGTCCCCTTCTATATGACATGTCGCTGGAGAGTCTTTTCTGACATGGGACCCACCTGCCTGCCAGAGAAGCCATGAGCCTTAAGATAACTCTTCATCCAAGCCTTCTCACCTATCTTCTTGGCAGCAGTCAGTCCTGCTTCCTCTTCCTTCATCCTTTTCTGCAACAGCTTTTCCCTTGCAGCTCTCTTTCTCTCTTTCTCCATTTTATCTTGCTCTTTGTTGAAGAGCCATAAGATCGTATCATTGTTATGTGGAGACAATTCTTCTTGAGAGAAACCTCTGGAGAGTAGGAAGGTTATCCTTTCCCTCCTGAGCTGCAGATCAGCTTCTCTTTCCTTTCTCTCCCTTTCTTCTTCTAAGGCCAACCTTGCAGCTTCCTCTTTTTGCTGTTTTAGCAGCAAGGTTGCCTTTTCCAGCTCTATTAACTCCTCTAATGGTAGCAGGAGTACATCTTCAGTTGCAGCCCCTAGACCAATAAGTCTATCTATGACCTCTACTCTTTTTCGGTTGTTGACTGCCTCCTGGTTGGCTGCAGCTGCTTTGCTACTTGCAGCTAACAGTTTCCCAGTTGGAAGTCTACCTTTTCTTTTAAGCTTCTCCAACCTTTCTTCCTCCTGAAGCTCTTCCGAAGTCATCTTCCTCTTTCCTTTGATGTCTTCGGAAGTACTAGACTTTGGGGGTTCTTGGATGGAAGATCCAGGTTGGGTAGTAGAGATGGGAGCTGGAGTTAATGCTGATGTCAGAGCTAAAGGTTGGGTGAGAAAATCCTCCCTGTTAACCTCAGATGCAAGTTCCAGGATTGCATCTGTGACTATTAGATCATCGAATAATGAGAACAGTCCTTCCACAGCAGCAATCTCAGCTTCGGAAGTTTGAGATTGTTCTTCCGAGGCTTTGAATTGTGCTTCGGAAGTCTGTGAAAATACACTTTCTGTCCCAACTGTTTCAGTTGCTGGGCCATCAGTCCTTGTTTCCCCTTCGAAGTTAATCTCAGGTTCCACTTGGACCTTAGGTTGACCAACTTCCTCGATAGTGGTAGAAGGTGCATTCAAACCTCTGAAGCTCTTGAGCTCCGAAGTAGATCACAGACATATCAGGGGCTTGGCTGTTCTATAAGGGATTCCAATAGGAACTTGTTAAAGAAACCTATTTAGATCTTAGAGCAATCCTTTGATCCACTTGAAAAACAACTGGAGAGGCTCAGGGAAAATTGCAGCTTGTGCACAGGATACTTTAAGCTCAAGGAAGTGAGAGCTTGACTTTGGGTTTCCTCCTGTCTTTGACTTGTCTCTGAAACACTCTCCCCTTTTTTGGTAGCATCATCTTGAGAACTTGATGAGCTAGAGGAAGAGGTGAAGGAGACCTAAATTGGTTACATGCCTAAACAGATCTCTCAATCTGTTTTCTCAGCTAGTTTGGCCTTGAGAGTTTCAATCTTAAGTTGCTGAGTAGCAGACCTATCCTCTAAAGTCCTAACCTTAGATTCAAGGTTTGAGACTTTAGAAAGTAGGTCTGAATGGTGAGTTGCATTCTTCCCTCGTCTTCTTTTGAAGAATCTGGGGAGATGAGGTAACATTACCTGGTATGTTCATCCTCACCACCAGATGTGGTTTCTGGCGCCCTAGTTTCCCTTGCACAATGATGTCTCTTTCAGAGTCATCAAAGGGCATGGTTGCCGTAGATTCAGTCTCAGTTCCGTTACCACTGTTTGAGGATTCATTGAGGCTCCTTCAGTAGTGGGCAGCTGAATCTACATGAGTCCCCTCCAATCAGTGGGACTCACCTAAGTAAGGCTTTGCTGATGGGGGCTAGAGATAAGGGGTCTCTCTAGGCTCTGTTGATCCTTGAGAGGGTGTTGTGGATCAACTTCATTGCCTTTAAGAGACATAATCTCTTCACCAGCAACAGTCAAAAGGTAAGTAGTAAAGTATATGGAATTGAAAACTAATGACCCGGGACTTTGATCAATGTCTAGTGGCATTGAGCCTGTGATTGGGCTTGTCCCTTTTTGGCTGCTCAGGGGAGTATAGAGACTCTCCCTGAGGGCTATCAGCTTGGGTTTCGGGCTCATGGGATTGAGATGAGGAGACTCCAAGACCCATATTGAGGTCAATGTGAAGGATGGGTTGGACCTGAGGCTGAGTGGGAGCCCTTTGTTCCACTCTAGCCTTTTGGGTAGAACATGAGGAGCTTGTTCAATCAGAGTAGATTGAACAAGGGTTCGTTTGTGATGTCTCTGATAGGTATTGTAATGGGTGGAGAAGTAGATTTGGCAGAGTGAGGGTAGTTGCTGGTGTGGGTTCATCACCTATGGGGTTAACAGGGATGTCACCAGGAGCCATTGGCTCAATCATACCTGGAAGGAAGTGCAGTATCTCTTCCGGTGAAGTTGGTGGACACTCTCTTCAAAGTCTTGAACATGGTCGGCCTCATTTGAGGAGCAGTCAGAACAGCTGCACAGACAAGCTTGCCCTGGTCCAGCTCACAGTTGATTATGTGCTGGAGAAACCTGGGATACATGAAGAATGTGTCCCTTTGAAGATTTCCCATTAGGTTAGTCAGCACAAACCTTGAATAGTTGAAACGGAGGCTTTGTACCAACCCATGAACTAGGCACCCAAGTTCATATGGAATTTGATCCCATCCCCCAAATTTATTAGACAAGCAGTGGAGAACCACATGCAGCAGGAACTTCCATTTGTAGGAGAAGTTGAATTTGTAGACAGTTGATCTGATGACATCTCCACCATATCCCATTTGGAGATAAGAATTGTCCAAATCTGTTTTGGGAATTCCGTTGGAGCGCCCTCATCATGAAGCTCTAGATGCTCCCTGATGAGCTGTTCAGATATGACCAACTCCTGGCCACAGATGCTCGACCGAATAACACGAACCCCATTTAGGGTTTCAATCCGACCCTTGGTTTGAGTAAATCGTGGAGTTTACAGTCAGAGCTGTGTAGTACGAAGATTGGGTCAGAAAAGAAATGATGTCTGAGAAGTCAACATCCCTTGAAGAATCAAGGAGTGCGACTTGGTTGTGCTGAGGGTTTAGTGCCATTGAAGAAGATGACAGAAAGATAGTTCGGAATAAGGTAAATTGGAGAAGAAGAAAGCTTTTAGGGCAGTAATTTGGTAAAAAGGATGTAAGTGATTAACCGGAAGTATTTAAATGGGTGGAATGGCGGTTTTAAGGGGGTTTGGATAAGACGATGTGAGGTTTCAGAGGATGATTGTGGACATGGGGCGGTAAGGTTAGTCCATTTAAATAATCCGACATCATTAATAAAATCTTTACTTTTTACAGAGTGGGGCCCAAAAGATTTCCGATACACAGTAAAATCTTCCTTCCGAGTATAAAGCATTTCCGAAGGTAATATTCTTCCGAAGGCAAATTTACTTCCGAAGGTAAATTAATTACTTCTGAGAGTATATGTTGCTTTTCAAGTGGAGTGCGTTAAAGGCTTCGGAAGTAGATCTGATATGAAATCAATCGCTTCTTCCGAGACTTAACACTTTTCCGAGAAGAAAATTATCCTGGGAGAAATTTGCTTCGGAAGATATGCAAAATATCTTCCGAGGGTTAATTTCTCTTCGGAAGAATTCATACTTAGATAAAATGTAGAAAAAGATCTTTTGTAACAGGGCTTAGATTGTTTTGACATGAGACTTTACACATTAGAAGGTTTTCAAATGAGATTAAATAATCAATGTTTATCATCCCAATAGCTGTAATGAGATATTTAAATCTTTGTTCATCAAAGGCTTTGGTGAACAAATCAGCATATTGTTCATTTGAGTCAACTTTGATTAGTTTGATAAGATTTTTCTCATGAATATCTCTAATGAAATGATACCTGATATCAATGTGCTTAGTCTTGGAGTGCTTCACTGGATTTTCAGTAATTGATATAGCACTGTTGTTGTCAATGTGGATAGGAGTGCTCATGAAGTTGAATCCATAGTCTATCATCTAGTTTTGAATCCACAGCAGCTGAGCACAGCAACTAGCAGCAGCAATGTATTCAGCTTCAGCAGTTGATGTAGAGACACAGGATTGCTTCTTGCATTGCCATGAGATGATCCTTCCACCAAGAAATTGACATCCACCAGATGTTGATTTCTTGTTGATGTTGCAGCCACCATAATCACTGTCAGAGTAACCATAAAGATTAAAATCACTATTTCTTGGATACCAGAGACCTAGTTTAGGTGCTCCTTTGAGGTATCTAAGAATTCTCTTGGCAGCTATTAGGTGAAACACCTTTGGAGCAGCCTGATATCTTGCACAAATGCAAGTTGCAAACATGATATCAGGTCTACTTGCTGTGAGATACATCAGAGAACCAATAATCGCTCTGTACTGATGTTGATCAGTATCCTCCCCCTCAGAATCAGGGCAGAGATTGTGATTTCTGGGTATAGGTGTTTTTGCTGCTTTACAATCCTTCATATCAAATCGTTCTAAGATATCATTGACATACTTAGATTGACTGATAAAGAACCCTTCCTTCAATTGCTTTACCTGAATTCCAAGGAAAAAGTCCATTTTTCCCATGGAACTCATCTCGAACTTCTTCTTCATAATGCTCTCAAAGTCTTTACACATTTGGTCATTTGAGGAACCAAATGTGATATCATCAACATAGACTTGGACGAGCAAGATGTCTTTCTCAGACTTTCTTATGAAAAGAGTCTTATCAATGGTACCTCTAGTGTAACCATTTTTCAGGAGAAATTGAGACAATGTCTCATACCACAGCCTAGGTGCTTGGTGCAGCCCATATAGAGCTTTATCCAACTTGCACACATAGTTTGGATGTTGTGGATCTTCAAATCCTGGAGGTTGGCATACATATACTTCCCTATCTATATCCCCATATAGAAAGGCACACTTGACATCAAGCTGGTAGATAGTGAAATTCTTGGATGCAGCATAGGCAAGGAAGATCCTAACTTCCTCAAGTCTTGCAACAGGTGCAAAGACATCAGTATAATCGATTCTCTCCTCTTGAGTGTATCCTTGAACCACCAGTCTTGCCTTGTTCTTGATAATCAAGCCTCTATCATCTCTTTTGTTTCTGAATACCCATTTAGTGCCTATAGGTACTTGACCAGATGGTAGCGGACATAGGTTCCAAACCTTTTGTCTTTTGAATTTAAGCAGCTCCTCTTGCATTGATTCAACCTAGCTACTATCTTTCAAGGCATCTTCCACCTTCTTGGGTTCCATTTGGGATAAAAAGCATGAGTACAAGCAGAAATTCCCATTGTGAGTTTGTCCTCTTGTTCTCACGCCTTCAGAGACTTCCCTTATGATGTTTTCAGCTGGATGAGTGTTATGAATCCTGAGTTTGGGAATCACCTCCAGTTGCAAAGATAAGTCCAAATTGGACATATTTTGCTCAGGAGCTTGAATACTTGGTCCAGCTCTTGTTTCAGACTCATTCAATGAGGACTGATTGAATGAAAGAGAAACATCATCATTTCTTTGCTGTGAAGCATCATTAACAGTTGCCTGTTCCTTCAAGATGGTGCTTTCATAAGCCTGGTGTTGTGCAGGGTCACCTGAAGAGATTTGAAAGTCAGCAGGTGAATCCCTTTTTGAAGTACCACTATCTCTTGAAATGGTTATACTGTCAGATCTTTCAATAGTGGGAACTTGATTTGTTGCAACTCTTAGAGAAGTTGGAATAGGTCTGGGAAGCTCAAACAGTTTATCTTCATCAGAATCACTTTGAGCACCTGTTCCAGCTGAAACATTCTCACAAGATGGTTTAGAATAGTTTGGAAACAATTCTAAATCAAAGATATGATCAAGGCCATTCCCCCTAACACAAGGAGTGTGCTCATTAACTACAATGTTGGAAGATTCCTCAAATTATTGATTTTTAATGCTATAAACTCTATAAGCTTTAGAGTAGGAGGAATATCCAACAAAGATAACATCATCCGACTTTTCAGCAAATTTTGCCGAATTGTCTTTTGTGTTAAGTGTGGTACATCTGCTGCCAAAGGACCTTTGAAAGCCAATGAACGGTGGCCTCTTGTTCCATAACTCATAAGGGGTTTTTCCATGTGGCTTTACTACAAGAACTATGTTCTGCACATAGCATGCAGTGCTGACTGCCTCTGCCCAGAATGTTAGAGGCAGCTTTGAATCAGCTAACATAGTCAGAGCAGCCTCAATAAGTGTCCTATTTCTCCTCTCAGCAACACCATTTTGTTGAGGAGTTCTAGGAGCACTATATTGTCTGGCAATCCCTTTTGAGTTACAAAATGAGTCAAGAACTAGGTTCTTAAACTCAGTCCCTTGATCACTTCTAATTATTTTAACCTTGTGATCAACTTGATTTTCTATTTTAAGAATAAAAGATTTTAAGGTTTCAGCAGTTTCATCTTTGGTTATTAAAAAGAATACCCATGTAAATCTAGTAAAATCATCAACAATCACAAGGCAATATGATTTCCTTCCAATGCTCATTATACTTGTGGGACTAAATAGATCCATGTGCAATAAGTGTAATGGAGTGGTGATGGAGTTAACAACTTTGGATTTATGAGATGTCCTGTGTTGTTTCCCTTTCAGGCAAGCAACACAGTTATCTTTGCAGAAAAATTCCTTTTTAGGCAAACCATATACCAAGTTATTTTTAGTCAATTTATTCATTGTCTTAAAATTGACATGACACATTCGTTTATGCCATAGTGTTGACTCATCACCATCATCTTTGGAAAGAAAGCATGATACTTCTCCCATTGGGGAAGCATTGTTCATATCCAGCTTGTACATATCCCCTTTCCTGGGAGATCTAAGAAGCACCAATTCCTGAGGAATTGTCATCCCGGGTTTGAGGATAATGCACTCATGTTCTGTGAAGAGCATTTGATGCTTTTGATCACAGAATTGAGAAACACTTAACACGTTGTGTTCAAGCTGTTTGACAAAATTAACTTTGTCAACCTTTAACTTTCCATTGGATATACTTCCTCTGCCAGAAATATATCCTCCGGCCTCACCTCCAAATTGGACAGGACCTCCATCATAATGTTAAAATTGTTGAAGGAGAGATCTGTTCCCTGTCATGTGCTTGGAGCATCCACTATCTACAATCCAAATGTTGTTATTCTTGTCATATGGATGTCCCTGCACATAAGGTGAGATAATTAGTTTTGATTTGAAACCCAAGCCTTATTGGTCTTGGGTTCTTCCAATGATAATGACATAATTGAACCAAAATTTATGCATGGGGGTTCAATGGATGTCTTTGAAGAAGAGGTTTGGGCTACAGCATCTTCCTTGATCTTCCATTTCATCCCTTGGTTGATCATGGAGGATGAGCTTGTTGAAGCTTTTGTAGTTTGGCATTCTTCCGAAGCATCTTTCTTTTCGGAAGAAACCTTCACCACCTTTTCTTCCGAAGCAGTCTTCTTCTGGGATGGTTTCAAGGGGACTCTTTTGCTTTTCTGTGTCTTTACAGCTTTAGCTTCCGAAGCCTTTTTCCTTTCGGAAGAAGAATTTTCTTCCGAAAGAAGCCTTGCTTCGGAAACAAGCTTTCCCTTTTTCATCACTTGAACCATTTGATATGGTCCAAATGAGAAACATTTCCTGACTCCTTCCTTTTTAACATTATTTGCATAATGTGTGCTAGCAGGATTGTAGTAACAATCTTTGGCCATGTGGTTTTGCAGACCACACATTATGCATGCAATGTTAACCTTTTGGGAATGTGAGGATTACTGTTTCTTGTTCTTTTTCTCTTTATCAGCAACCTTTCCCTTTAATTTCTGATCCTTTGGTAGGATAGGAGTACTGGTACTGCACTCCTTTCCGGAATCAGAATTTCCAACCACCTGGAATCCAGCTAAGATGAATACACCCTTTTGCTTTGGGTCTATCTTTAGCTTGGACTCAGCCACTTTCTTGGCAGTTTTTCTGGCTGCCTTGGCTCTGCTTCTTCTGACTTTGGTGGTCAGGGTTTGATCATCATTGGCAGAGGAGGGCGTAATTACCTGGTTCTTCCCTGTGATGGTCTCCATAGTTGCATCATTCTTTGACTCATGAGAAGGTGAGTCAGCAGATGGAACCTCTTGCTCTTCAGTACCACACCTTGGTTGTCTTATAGACTCATAAGAGTGTGGTGGAGCAATTTCATTGGTTCCCAGCCCACCTTTGTTTTGGTAACAAAGTTTTGAGTGAGAGGATGATGCAAGAATGGCTTGGAAGTTTTGCTCAGAAATAGCATACTTCCTGTCTTGAGCCTCAGCAGTGACAAGCTGGGCTTGAGCTGTAACACCCCGAAAAGTCAAACGAGTCATTAAGGATAATGGGCTTAATTATTGGGTATTTTAATAAGGTAAAGAAATGGTCATGGGCTAAAATTAGGCTTATTGGGTAGTGGCCTATGGGATTAAAAGCCCATAATTAGCCCTTAAGCACCCAAAACCAGCTTCATCTTCCTCATTACAACCCTAGCCACCAAAATTCGTAGAAAGAGAAAGTGAAAAAAACTAAAGATTTGAAGCTTCTAAGGTGAAGAGATTGAAGATCTGGGTGTTGGAGCATCAAGATCTAAGAAAGAAGCAACAAATCCAGGTAAGAATCGACCTCTAAACCCTTCTGTAGATCAAACCCGGATTCTAGGGTTTTGGGATTTGAAAAGTTGCAAAGAATCGCATAAAGGTCACATTTTTACGTATGAAAACATGTATAAAGCTTAGATTTAGCCTCATGGATGATAAACTAAGAGATTGGACGTAAAAAGTTATGATTTTGGGTTAAAAACGGACTGGTTCGTAATTTTTATGCGATTTGCGAAACTGTATGTTCATCCAACGAATTTGCATATTCAATCAGCGAAACTGTGGATCTTCCTGCGAAATTATAGTTTCGCATGTAGTTTCACAGTCATGTTTTCC
Source organism: Flaveria ramosissima (assembly GCA_025215565.1). Taxonomy (NCBI): domain Eukaryota; kingdom Viridiplantae; phylum Streptophyta; class Magnoliopsida; order Asterales; family Asteraceae; genus Flaveria; species Flaveria ramosissima. The sequence continues at coordinate 47,603,832 of CM046029.1, read as the reverse complement.
AACGAAAGTTGGGCGAAACTGCAAGCAAAACTGGCAGCGAAGATGCCAGCGAAACTGCCAGCGAATGTGCTAGCGAAACTAGCAGCGAAACTGCTGGTGAAACTAGTAGCGAAAGTGTTGGCGAATCTAGCTGCGAAATTGCTGATCTTGCAGCGAAATTAGCAGCGAATTTAGGCAGAAAATTAACCCCTTAGAGTGTTAACTTGTCTGTAGGTTGTGTAGTGGGATCCTAGCCTAGAAAGCTTAGTCTAGAGGTTATTCGTGGTATCCAAGTGAGTTCTAGATACCCTATTTATAAGTTTTCCATGTTTTGGGGCTATTATGCATACTAAATTTACGTTCTTAAATGACCAAGATTTTAAGGTGTTTTAACAGGAAGAACGATTTTTCAACGGCCCCAGCCAGGGGCGTTGCCCCTTGGACCCCACTAGGGGCTGCTGCCCCTAGGACCCCGCTGTCAGGGGCTGCCGCCCCTGAACCCCCGCTGTCCCGTGGCGGGTCGGTTATGTTTTATGATGGCTAGTACTTGGTATGTTGTGTACTTAATAAGTTAAGTATTATATATTAAAGCGGAAGATGATATTAATGAAAAGTGAAACTTAATGAATGTTACCCCCAGGCCCGTTTGATGATGTAAAGTCTTGCAAGCACTATGATAGACTTCACTTATGGGAGTCTGATGTATGATGATGGATCTGTATTCATGAGCGGGCTATGTGCCTTGCAGTGTGGATCAACTGTCGGGGGTTAGTTACCGTTTTCATGTGTACCGACAGGGATTGGCATTTGTTGTCAATCAACATGGAGCTCTTGCTTTGTGCAATCTCGTTTATGATTAAAGTAAAGATAATGAAAGAATGAAAGATAATGAACATGCTTATTATGATGCAAGTTATGTTATGTACTATGATGTATGCATGGTCATTATATGATGGATAAAGTTTATATTTTCTTATATTATTTAAAACTAGAACTCACTCAGCGAAGCTGACTTTTATGCATAATAGTTGGCAGGTAAACGCTGATGCTGAGGATGGCACACGGAGCTACTTGGGGAGCTATGGATGGCATTATTATTTATGAAATCTTTATTGTAATTTAAGAACAAGTAACATTTTGTTTGAATTTAAAGGACAAATGTATGAGTACAATATGGTTTCTAAGTTTTAAATGAATGTCTAATTATTTCCACTGCAATGTTTTATTATTAAACTGATTTTATGCTATGATTAACCAACTGTGAGGCTTCCCGGAAATGGGGTCTTACATGAGCCTCAGTCAATTTGGATATTAAATCCTTTATTTGAGTCTTATAGTTTGTGTGTTCATGTTTTAAGAGGGACACAGTTTTCTCTAACTCCTCAATTTTTCTTTGGTAGTCAGATTCAGCCCTTTAAAAGTCAGATTTTAAAACATTTAAAGACTCAATATCAGATTTAATTTCCATATTGTAGTCCTGATACAGTTTAACCTTAGCAATACAGGCAGGAGTTCAGAGATGTTCATATACCTTGTTTTCATCTGTTCCGACCATGAGTGCTTGAGCAGGAGTCACATCCTGAACCATAAAGCTCCAGTCAACTTCTTGAGCCATTGCAGCAGTCTCTGTTGAGTTTCCGGTGGGCTTTGGTGTAGAGGGATGTGTGGAGGCCTGTGGGGTTCCCGGGTTGGACTTGGGAGCCTTGCATTCCCTTGCAAATGACCAAGTTGGTTACAGTTGTAACATTTGGCCTTGCTTTTGTCAAACCCAAATTTGCTGTTGATTGGGTTCTGCGGGAATTGCCTTCCAGTTCTCTTAAAGTACTTCTTTGCTCTGTAGGTTAGAAGAGCCATTTGTTGGACTATGTCCACGTATTCCACGTCATCCGGGCTAAAACACTCTAGATCATTAAAGCAGTATTGACAGTCATTTGAGTGTCCACTTCCTGAGACAAAAGCACAGCTATCCTGAAAGGAGCTTTGCTGAGATTGTTGAGACCTTGGAGTCTCAGGAAATGTGATGTAAGGCCCAAAAGAACAAGATGGCTGCTAGGTGTAAGTCAGGTATTGTTGAGACTGGGAGATTCCTTAGCCTTCAGCAACCATTAAAGCGTTGCTAGCTGGAAGACTCAAGGGTCTGCTTGTCTGATGACCCCTCTTACTTTCCATTTCCAAACGGTATCCATCAAGGATCCCATAGAGTTCGGTCATGGTGAGTATATTCAGATTCTCTGTTCTCTTGATAGAGACACAGTAGAATGTCCACTCATTGGGTAGAGCACTCATGAACTTTCTTGTAAGGTCTCTGAGTTCATGAGTAATTCCCACAGATTGAAGGGAAGAAATGAGGTCCATGTACCTTAAATATTGTTGGCTAAGAGTCTCTCCAGCAACATAGTTGAAGTTCTCAAACTGCTGCTTCAGTGAGTCCTTCTTGGAATCATTTGACCTTGTGTACATTTGAGCAAGCGCATCAAAGAGTTCTTTGGCAGACTTACAATGCTCAAACCCCACCATGATAGAGTTTGGAATTGCAGTCATAAGAACAGTCATAGCATTGCTCTCTATGTCAAGCTTCTTCCTGTCTTCATCAGAATAATCTTCAACGGCTTTCTCAATCATGGCACCGTTTCCACCAGCTACTTTTGGCTTATACAGGCCATTGACAATGGATTGCCACATCTTGCTGTCTTGATACCTGATGAAGCCTTCCATTCTTCTGCTCCAAGACCTGAAGTTTTCAGGGGTGATGATGGGAGCTTTGGTCATCGTTCCCATCTCTACTTCAGATTTGTTGAGGGCCATTTTGAGTGAGGTATAAGGAGGAGTGAAAAACTGGTTGATTAGGATGGTAAGATCTCACAATCAAGAGCCTAAAAAGCTCTGATACCAATTGCAGGATCAGGTTTGTCACTTAAACACTTATATTTCTCTCAAACTCAATTAGAAACACTCAAATCAGATGAAGTAATGTCTTTTACAAGAGTTGATAATAATATAATAAGTAGCAAAGGAACAAGCAGAAATATATTTTTCAAGGCACTTGTATATATTACTTCTCAACTCAAGATATTACAAGACTCTTACAAGCATAAAACAAGAGTTACAATGAGAAACTATATATACTAGATCCTACAGCCGGATATACTTTGATACCAGCTAGATACCTAAGACTAAATCATATACTACAATGCTAAAGTTAAGGTATCTTAGATAAAGTATTATCTAAGATATGGTAGTCATGACATGTCCACGACTTACATTTTGTCACCAACTAAAGATGGCAACTGTACTAACATAAAAGGTAAACAGTGGATTAAAGTATGGTCAACTACATGGCTTTTGAGAAAACGCCATGCAGTATATCAGAGATTTGCAGCGGAGTGTCAGAGAGGCCATACTTATGTCCACTGGATAATAGGAGCATCTTCTGAAGGTTAATTGGCTTCGGAAGAACAAGTTCTTCCGAAGCCACTTATACTTCGGAAGAGGCTTCTATGCTTCCGAGGCTTTGAGGACTTCTGTACTTCGGAAGTTGACTTCAGATCTTTCTTTCTAAGTCTTGATCTTCGGAAGTAGGTTCTTTGTCTTAGGAAGTTAGAGTTTTCCTTCGGAAGTGTGTTTTACACTTTGTCTTCGGAAGAGCTCCTATCTTCCTTCGGAAGTTCCATACTTAGCTTCGGAAGTCCTTTGTTTGTTGTACCGAAATCTTCTAAGTGACTTGGTATTGGTTGCAACAGCCTTTCTAGATCCAACAGAGTTAAGTGTTGGCTAAATGCGCCTGCATAGTGTTAGAACGCCTAAACGGGGCCCATGCGCCCAAATAGTGTCAAAGCGCCTAAACACTTGGAATTTATTACAGAATTTTTGGGAGACTGTGCTTTTAGGGTTTTGACTGAGGTTTGACTATGGCTTATTAATGATGAGTTTCATGCATAACTATGATTGTTATATGATTGTTTATTATTATTATTATTATTATTATTATTATTATTATTATTATTATCATTATTAGTATGTGACTTTACGTGGTGTTTATTATCGTAACGTAAAGTATTACTAATAAATAAGTGAAAGAGTAATAAAGAAGAGAAGTGGAACCTAATTTAAAATGTTAACAAGTCTTTCAAACCTATAGGAGGGTCACGACCATGAGGTCGTTAGCTCAACCGTGATGCGGGTTAGCTACCTTCAGGTGCACACGGGGCCAGTCAGTTGAGATTGACGGACCTTTGCAGCATACCCTAGGTGTCTGGGTCAGCCTTGTATACAATATGTAGAGCCCCTTGTGGGAAAAAGAGGGCCCAGCACCATTTCCCCCGCGCAAAAATTAGGGTATTGCTCATTGGTCCACATAGACAGTGAAAGATAAATATAAAAGAGTGCAGAGTAAACAAGGCCTACTGTAAAAAGAAAAAGCATTATCTAATTGTATAGTTAATGCGTGCTCATGTATAAAGAGATGAAGTTTTCATAAAAAGAGTATTTCATATGTATACCTTACAGAAAGTATTTAATTACTTTTAAAACTAGAGCTCACTCAGCAATGTTGACTTTTATACATTTTTCAATTGGCAGGTAAATATTGCTGAGGATGGCACGAGGGTGAAGCTACTCGACAGGGAAAGACTGACATCCATTCATACTTGTTACTGCTGTTGTTTTGTAATGCAATTAAACAATTCTTTTGTAATCGGTCAAACTATAGTGTATTGCTCAGCAACAGTGTTGTAAATGAAATGAATGGTTTTTGGTAAAATAATTCCGCTGCTTAAGCATGTAAATTTATAATGTTTAACGTATTCAATGTTGTGAATGACCAACTGTGAGGTCTCCGGGAACGGGGCCTTACAGTTGAAAGTCAAAATTGCAGATCAAAATGAAGTAATTGAAAGATTAAAAGAAGAAAATGCATTGTTGAAAGCAAATGATGAAAAGAAAAACATCATAATGACTGATCTTGAAGAAAAGGTGAAAAGAATATGTGAAGAGATAGAATGATTAAAAGAAAGTTTGAAAGAGCCAGAGAAAGAAAATGAAGATATGGTTGGTGAGAAAGAGACTTTACCGGAAAACCAAGAGATTCAATCTGGAAGGTTCTCTGAAGCTGAAAAAAGAAAGAGAAAGATAGATGAAGTTAAACCATCCTCAATTCCTTTAAAAGTTCAAAAGATTGCTGATTTAGCTGAAAATTTAGAAGAAACTGAAATGCAACAAAGAATAGAAGCACTTGAGGATTTAGATTAGTATGACGAGGTGCTAGAAGATGAAGATGTATGTGATTTTGTTGAATCTCCTATTTTTCAAGATGATATACCTATTGATTTTGAAGACAGATACAATTATCTAGTCA
>CM046029.1:47456000-47593500 GCA_025215565.1 Flaveria ramosissima | reverse complement strand
AGATGTTTTAACTGTAAAAGTTATGGACACTTCTCCAGAGAGTGCAAAGCTCCAAGGAATAATGGAGGAAATGCTCAATCAAGTTCTAGCAATCATGTAACATCCGGATATTTATTATTTTGAAGCCGACGAAGGAGGAAAAGGAAATAAAGTTCAAACTTGAGGGACCAAACTCGCCAACGAAGAAAAGTTGGAAATGTGGTGATATTTGTAGGGAGAGGGCAGCCAACTCTCCCCACACATCCCCACAATTCAGCTTTCAAAGAGAGGAGAAGAGAGAAAGAAGAAGAAAAGAGAAAAAAAGGGTCGGTTCGGGTGATTAGGGTGGCCAAACTCGTTGTGTAGCAAGCCAAATCGAAGCCCTTGACGTTGTGCTCGTTTGTGTGAGTTCTAGGACCCCACTTTTACTTGTTTTCAACCGATTTTGGGGTTTGAAAGCATCAAAAACCCGTTTTTGTATGTGTATGTGTTTGACCCATTTGGGTGTGATGTGTGTGATGCGTTTCGTGTATGTTTTCGGGCTTGGGTGTGCTTGTATGGTGTTGTGGTATGCATTCCTAAGGTCTAGGATGGTTGATTTAGGCTTTGAATGGGTTTGGATGAGCTTGGAGACCGAAAATGGTAGATTGGGTTCAGGATGAACTCCATTCTGCATCAGCTAGGGCTAGGCGACCGAATGGAGGCCATACGGCCGATTGAGAGGCGATTGAGGGTCATTCGCACGATTGGGATTCATTCGTACGATTGAGGGTTCAATCGCACGACTAAGGTTTCATTCGCACGACTGGGAGTTCAGTCGCATGGGGAGTCATGCGACTGAGGGTTCAGTCGCATAAGTGCTTAGTCGCATGAGTTCATTCGCATTAGATCAGTCGCATAGGTGCTCATTCGTATTAGTTCCATCCGCATGAGGTCCATACGCACGACTAGATGTCCATTCGCATAGATGTTCATCTGCTTGAGTCCAATCGCATGATGTTCAGTCGCATGAAGGCCATGCGACTGAAGGGTGTCCATACGCACGAATTGAGTTGTTGCACCCGAAGGAAAGTGTAGTTAGATTTCTGGCTTTCGGGGGAAAGTGCAGATGTAAGTTTTGACGTAAAGGTTCCCGTAAGAGCATGTAAGATAACTGTTATGGCCTTAGAAAGCATGTAGGGCATGGTGATGATGATGTTGCATGTTTATGTATGATGCATGTTATGTATGTATGATGTTGCCCTGTATGTTTTGATGTTGATGCATGTTAATGTTCCTTAGTACGATGTATATTATCTTTCCTATGGCTTTACGTATTATGATGAATGAAATGAAGTATTATGTAACGTAAAGTGGAAAGAAACGAAACGTCTTGCATGCATCGGGTAACGGGTCCTTCTTTGTGATTGACCATTAATGTAAAACCTCTACCGCTTACCCCTAGTACTGTGGCATACATTTAGCTGTTCATTTATTGACTTCGGCCCGGTAGCTATGACTGATCGGTTACCCCTAGTACCGTGGCATACGTTTAGCTGTTTATTTATTGACTTCGGCCCGGTAGCTAAGACTGATCGGGGTGTAGCACATGGTATTGGTACGGATGATGTCCGATGCGCAAGTAAAGTTATATGGAACGAATGAAAGAATGAATGAAGATGATAATAATGATATTATCTATGCGTACGTATGATGTGTGATCGTGCAAAAGTAACGAATGGTTTTATATGAAAGTAAAGTACGTTTTATAATAAAACTAGAACTCACTCAGCAACGCTGACCTTTTATATGTTTTCCAGTTGGCAGGTAATGTTTGCTGAGTATGGCACCGCGAGGCTACTCAGCTCTTTTTGGGGATGGCATTCTTTTGATTAATGTTTTTGCATTTTAATGCGAACAAACTATTTTGTAATGAATGTTGTATTAACTTGCAAAAGCATTTTTATAGAAATGAAAGCTTATTTTAATGTTCCGCTGCGATGTTTATGAAGTACAAATGTAAACGTATGTTTTATGTGCGATGAATGACCAACTGTAAGCGTCTCGGGAACGGGGCCTTACAAATCAAAGGTTTCAACTAGCTCAGAAGACTTTTCAAAAGCCTTATCGAAGTCTTCCTATGCCTGAGTTTAAAGATGAAACAAAATCATCTGATGAAACCAAGAAAGCTTTAGTAGTCAGCATTAAAGATGGTTATGATTGGAGTGCATATGCAGATCAGTTTACTAATGATTTAACATCAAGTTTATCTCTTATTGCAGAAATTCAGGGAGAAGATTGGTCAGAAAACAATGATCCAAAGGTGGAAAGTGATAATGAAGAAGATGACTATGATTGGAGTGACAAGTCTGATCCTAAGGAGGATACAGATGAAGTAGCTCTAATGGCACAGTCTGATCAACCAAAGGTTGACTCTTCAACTTCAAAATCTGAAACCACATCTCAAAAATTCCCTGAAATCCCATTTGAAGTGAGAGAAAAACTCTGCACTAAATCATGCTATGAACATATTGAATACTATTGAAAGTACTCATTCAAAATCTGTGAGAAGCTAAAACAAGAAGAATCTATGCATAGCAAACTAAAATCTGATCATAAAACAACAGATCAAAAGATTATCTCTCTTCAAACTTCATGGAACAAAACTATAAAAGATTTAGAAATTGTTTCTAAACAATTGGAAGAGATGACCAAAAATCTTGAACAGGAGAGAAGATAGCACATGCTGCTACTCAAATGGATCTGGCTAAAGTAAAAAGTTCAAAAATGATAGTAGAAAAACTGGTAAGTGAAAGAAAAGATAAACAAAAAGCAGGGTTAGGTTTCACTCATGAACCTATGCCTGAATCTATTACAAACACTCTACCAGAGAACTTCAATACACATGATCATTCTCCTGAGAATAAAGCTAAACTTAAAGCTTTCCTAATCAAAAACAAGAATTCAGAAGAGGAAAAGGAAAATGTTCAAGTCTTTTGATTAATGTTTTTGCATTGTAATGCGAACAAACTATTTTGTAATGAATGTTGTATTAACTTGCAAAAACATTTTTATAGAAATGAAAGCTTATTTTAATGTTCCGCTACGATGTTTATGAAGTACAAATGTAAACGTATGTTTTATGTGCGATGAATGACCAACTGTAAGCGTCCCGGGAAAGGGGCCTTACAAGTTGGTATCAGAGCCAAAGTTTATGTGAAATGGGTAAATTTTCAAAATAAACCTTAACTTAAACTGAAAATGGGACGAAAGGGGAATGGGATGCCAAACGGAGTAGATGCGTGCCATCAGGTATTTTCTTAAAGTTAACCGGTTTTATGTGCGCACGGTATGTGGTTATGTGTTGTATGTAGGTTTAAATACTGATGTAGTCAGGACAGGTAATACTTGGGGTATGAAGAGTAAAGTAAGTGGCTAATCACAACTGGCCACTGTAATTAGGGACTTACCATACTTGACATAAACTGAGTTGTTTCCTTGAATGACCGTGTTGGTGTTTGAATCTTTCAGTGAGAGTTAGAGAATGGCTGAAGGTAGATCTTCTAAAGCATCTAGGGGTGCAGGCCGTGGCGGGCCTGATGTTGAGCCGCGACCCAAGAGAGGAAGACCAAGGGCCGAAAAGGTGGTTCCTGAAGAACCAGAGACCCCTCATCCGGAGGCAGGGGATGAGAGTGCAAACCTGAGGGCCTCGGTAAAGGAGGCTGTTGTGGAGGAAGTACACCAGGTCATGCAGACAATCTTACCGTCTATGGTGACCGAAGTCATTAAGGCGGTGAAGGAGGGAGAAAGAAATGAGAGAAATAGGGCCTCGGGGGAGAGGGAGCAACCGGAGCCTGAAACGATTTTCTCTGATAACGAAGACAAGGAAGAGGAAGATGAGCCTGTGCGAGAGGTGGCACGAGGCTGTAACTACGGGGTGTTTATGAAATGCAAGCCCCCTACTTTTGATGATAACGGCAATGCTGCCGCTGCTCACCGATGTGTGAGAGAAATGGAGGCTGTTCTCGACATCAGCGAGTGCCGGGAAGATCAAAAGGTGAAGTTTGCCACTCATTCATTTGTGGACTCGGCACTATGCTGGTGGGACAACATTGTCCAAGCGGAGGGTAACCGGGCAATCGGGAGAATGAGATGGCCCAAACTGAAAAAGATGGTGATTGAGGATTTATGTCCTCACAGGGAGATGGATAAGATAAAGAGGGAGTTCCTGCAGCTGGAGGCAGGATCCATGACACACCAGCAATACACCACTAAGTTCAATGAAATGGCACAGCTGGTGCCGGATCAGGTGACGCCTCTGTCTCCGAAGATCAAGAGGTACATTCAGGGCTTACTGGTGGATGTTCGCCGGCATATGATCGCCGCCCGGCCAAGTACGTTTAGGTCAGCGGTTGATTTGGCCGGAAGACTATATGATGAGAGGGAAGTGGTGGTGGCCGAAGCGAGTAAGAAGGGTGGTGGTGATCGGAACTGGAACGGGAAAAGGTTTGGTCGGGGTGATGCCTCGACGGGTAACAAAAAGGCACGGGTGGATGACCGCCGTGTGGCCACACCGGGAGCGGGATCGAGGAGGTGTGGTAAGTGTGGAAAGGAGCATGCGGGAGAATGTAGGTTGGGTTTGAATGTGTGCTTCAAGTGTGGGAAGACAGGGCATATGGCAAAGGATTGCTTGTCGGGCAAATGCTTTAACTCTGGGGAAACTGGTCATATGAGCAGGGATTGTAAGAAGCCGAGGGCTGAGAGTTCCGGGGCGAAGAGGACGGGAGGTGATGGACCGAGGGCGAGCGTCATGGCATTCACTATGACACATGAGAAGCTAGGACGGACCCTGATGTTGTGTCCGGTATGTTTCTGGTGAACCAAACTTTAGCCTCTGTGTTATTTGATTCTGGTGCTAGTAAGAGTTTTATTTCTGCTGCTTTCTGTGCTAAGCTGCCTGTTAGTAGTAGACGAGTTGACGCGCCCTTTGATGTAAAAACTGCCATAGGTAAGTCTACCAGGATTTCTGAGATGATAGAGAACTGTGATGTGGAACTTGAGGGTCATAAGTTTCCTGTTAGACCATTCGTGATGGCCTTAGGTGGTTTTGATTTGGTTCTTGGGATGGATTGGCTAGCGGACTTCGAGGCGAACATTGTGCGTCGCAAGAAGATGATTCGGTTGTCGGCGCCTGACGGTAGTTCAGTAACGGTTTATGGTGATCGGGTTACTACGATTCCGAAGGTGATCTCGATGGCAGTGGAGGGAAAGTGTATTAGGCGTGGATGTAGTGCCTACTTAGCCTATGTAAAGGATGTGGATACGCCAACACCACAACTAGCCGATGTACCGATTGTGTGTGATTTTCCAGACGTGTTCCCAGAAGACTTATCAGGAGTGCCACCTGACCGAGAGATCGAGTTTCAGATTGACCTGATACCGGGTGCCCAACCTGTCGCCAAGGCACCGTATCGGTTGGCTCCGACCGAGATGAAAGAGTTGATGGAACAGTTGCAAGAGCTGCTTGATAAGGGCTTTATTAGACCGAGTATCTCTCCTTGGGGTGCTCCGGAATTGTTTGTGAAGAAGAAAGACGGTAGTATGAGGATGTGTATTGACTACCGTGAGCTGAACAAGTTGATGATTAAGAACCGATACCCCTTACCGAGGATAGATGATTTGTTTGATCAGCTTCAGGGTGCTAGTTGGTTTTCGAGGATAGATCTTCGATCTGGTTACCATCAGTTGAAGGTGAAGGAGCAAGATATTCCTAAAACAGCTTTCCGTACGCGCTATGGTCACTACGAGTTCCTCGTCATGTCTTTTGGTTTGACCAATGCGCCAGCTGCTTTTATGGATCTGATGAATCGAGTGTGTCGGCCGATGTTGGATAAATCAGTGATCGTGTTTATTGATGATATCCTGATTTACTCGAGGAGCGAAGCAGAGCATGTCGGTCACATTCGGGAGGTTCTAGAAACGCTAAGGAGGGAGAAGTTGTATGCAAAATTATCCAAGTGCGCGTTCTGGTTGTGCGATGTTCAGTTCTTGGGTCACGTGGTGAATCCTGACGGGATAATGGTGGACTCGGCGAAAGTGGAGGCGGTTATGCAATGGAAGTCACCAAAGACGCCATCCGAGATTCGTAGTTTCTTGGGTTTGGCGGGCTACTATAGAAGATTTATCCAAGACTTTTCTAAGGTTGCTTCCCCACTAACTAAGTTGACCCGAAAAGATGTGAAGTTCGTATGGGGTCAAGCTCAAGAAAAGGCGTTCGAGGAACTGAAGGCGAGGTTGACTCAAGCTCCAGTTCTGTCCTTACCCGATGGAAGTGAAGATCTGGTGGTTTATTCTGATGCTTCCTACTCGGGATTGGGGTGTGTGTTAATGCAGAGAGGAAAGGTTATAGCCTATGCATCCCGACAGTTGAAGGTTCATGAGGTCAATTACCCCACTCATGACTTGGAGCTGGCAGCCGTGGTCTTTGCACTAAATATTTGGAGGCACTATCTGTACGGGACGAGGTGCACCATTTTCACTGACCACAAGAGTCTGAAGTACTTCTTCGAGCAGAAGGATCTGAACATGAGGCAGAGACGGTGGTTGGAACTTATAAAGGATTATGATTGTGAGTCCACTACCATCCGGGCAAGGCCAATGTGGTGGCTGACGCCCTTAGCCGGAAAGAGAAGCCAGAGCCGATTCGGGTGAAGGCATATCAACTGATCATGACCTCTGATGTAATGAAGCAAGTCAAAGAGTTTCAAGATGAGGCATTGGAAGAAGATCATCTTAACTCTAAAAGAATGAGAGGTCTGGTTGGGAAATTGGGTGAAAACACACTCGATGTTAGAACCCGATCCGGTCGTGTGTGGATTCCTCATTTTGGGGATCTATGGGTGAAGATAATGGATGAAGCTCACAAGACTCGATACTCCATTCATCCTGGTGCCACGAAAATGTACCATGATATGAAGAAAGATTATTGGTGGCCGGGTATGAAGCGCGATGTGGTGGAGTATGTGAGTAAGTGTCTTACTTGCTTACAGGTGAAGGCCGAGCACCAAAAGCCGTATGGGAAGATACAACCTTTGGATATACCGGAATGGAAGTGGGAGCACATCACTATGGATTTCATTACAAAGCTGTCGCGTACCCCGAAGGGGTATGATGCCATATGGGTGATAGTTGATCGTTTGATGAAGAGTGCTCACTTCCTACCGATCCACGAGACATATTCATCAGAGAGGTTGGCTGATCTGTTCATCAAGGAAATTGTAACTCGTCATGGTGTGCCGGTGTCTATTGTGTCGGATCGCGACACCCGGTTCACATCTAAATTTTGGAAGAAATTCCACAATGCTATAGGGACGAGGTTACATATTAGCATGGCTTATCATCCCCAGACTGATGGACAGTCAGAGAGGACCATTCAGACACTGGAAGACATGCTTCGGGCATGTGTGATTGATTTTGGTGGAAGTTGGGATGACCACTTACCGTTAGCCGAATTCTCATACAACAACAACTATCATGCCAGCATTGGTATGCCTCCATATGAGATGCTATACGGTAGGAGATGCAGACCACCTGTTTGTTGGGGTGATATTGGTCAAAAGGAATTGGGAAGCGTCGAGGAAATCGAGGCTACGACTGAGAAGCTTGAGAAGATTAAAGCCTTCATGAAGGCAGCCAAAGATAGACAGAAGTCGTATGCTGATAAACGACGCAGGCCGGTTGAGTTTCAGGTGGGTGACCGGGTTATGTTGAAGGTCTCACCTTGGAAGGGTATCATTCGCTTCCGAAAGTGGGGCAAATTGAGCCCAAGGTATATAGGCCCTTTCCGAATCATTGCTCAAGTAGGAGAGGTGGCCTATAGACTAGAATTACCGGATGAGTTAAGTGGAATTCACCCGACGTTCCATGTATCTCATCTGAGGAAGTGCTTGGAAGATGAAGATATGATTGTTCCATTGGAAGATATCGAAGTAGATGAACGACTCAATTATGTGGAGCAACCAGTGGCAATCATCGATCGGAAGGAGAAAAGGCTGAGAAATAAAGTGGTTCCTCTTGTACGTGTACAGTGGAAGCACAGGAAGGGATCCGAGTCAACGTGGGAGACTGAGGAAGAAATGAGACAACATTATCCACGTTTGTTCGAAGAATAACAGGTTTCAGGGACGAAACCTATATAAGGGGGGTGGACTTGTAACATCCGGATATTTATTATTTTGAAGCCGACGAAGGAGGAAAAGGAAATAAAGTTCAAAGTTGAGGGACCAAACTCGCCAACGAAGAAAAGTTGGAAATGTGGTGATATTTGTAGGGAGAGGGCAGCCAACTCTCCCCACACACCCCCACATTTCAGCTTTCAAAGAGAGGAGAAGAGAGAAAGAAGAAGAAAAGAGAAAAAAAGGGTCGGTTTTTTTTATATGTGTATGTGTTTGACCCATTTGGGTGTGATATGTGTGATGCGTTTCGTGTATGTTTCCGGGCTTGGGTGTGCTTGTATGGTGTTGTGGTATGCATTCCTAAGGTCTAGGATGGTTGATTTAGGCTTAAAATGGGTTTGGATGAGCTTGGAGGCCGAAAATGGCAGATTAGGTTCGGGATGAACTCCATTCTGCATCAGCTAGGGCTAGGCGACCGAATGGAGGCCATACGGCCAATTGAGAGGCGATTGAGGGTCATTCGCACGATTGGGATTCATTCGCACGATTGAGGGTTCAATCGCACGACTAAGGTTTCATTCGCACGACTGGGAGTTCAGTCGCATGGGGAGTCATGCGACTGAGGGTTCAGTCGCATAAGTGCTTAGTCGCATGAGTTCATTCGCATTAGATCAGTCGCATAGGTGCTCATTCGCATTAGTTCCATCCGCATGAGGTCCATACGCACGACTAGATGTCCATTCGCATAGATGTTCATCCGCTTGAGTCCAATCGCATGATGTTTAGTCGCATGAAGGCCATGCGACTGAAGGGTGTCCATATGCATGGATTGAGCTGTTGCACCTGAAGGAAAGTGTAGTTAGACTTCTGGCTTTCGGGGGAAAGTGCAGATGTAAGTTTTGACGTAAAGGTTCCCGTAAGAGCATGTAAGATAACTGTTATGGCCTTAGAAAGCATGTAGGGCATGGTGATGATGATGTTGCATGTTTATGTATGATGCATGTTATGTATGTATGATGTTTCCCTGTATGATGTGATGTTGATGCATGTTAATGTTCCTTAGTATGATGTATATTATCTTTGTAAAGATTCCTTTAAGTCTGATGCAAACCAAAACATCCAATGTCTCCCTGCAACACATGCACTAAGTACTGAAGAAGAAATGCTTCGGAAGTGTTACACCATACACTAGAAAATATTCTGTGCAAAATCTTCCGAAGCCAAGACCAATATCTTCCGAAGCCAAACATGAAGTCTTCCGAAGCCTCAGAGACAAAGTCTTCTGAAGCTTCACCCTATGAAGACAGATTTCTTCCGAAGACTTTTAGTAACATGCTTTATCTGATGTACTGTTCCATAAAGCTGGACACCTTTCCGCTGCATCTCTGTAAAGTCACCAACTTACATGAGTTGGTGAAAAGGTCCATGCTTTTTGTAACTGTACATTGAGGTCTTGAGTCTGTAACTTTCTACTTTATGTACTTTATCCTTTTTGTAATAGATAAGGATGTGAGCTATGGCATGTCATAGTCACAAGGTCAAAAGGCAGATATGCCTTTTGATTATACAATTGATTTTGTTTGTGTCTAGTCAATTGTATCCAGCTGGCTTTCAAAGTATAGCCGGCTGTAGGTTGTAGTATAAGTATTCCAAGTTCTAGTATCTTTCTTCATGCTTTGTAACACTTGTAAAAGAACTTGAGAAAGCAATATACTGCCTCCTTGAAACCCAAATCTCTTGTTCTGTCTCTTATCTTTAATTGTGTTCTTTGTATCAATATATTGGTTAATCCAGTCTACTGTTTGATCAAGTTTAGTTAATCTCCTCTTTGTGTTGTTGTGTTGTAATTGTTCAAGCCCTTAACCGGTCCTGCAATTGGTATCAGAGCTTTTCAAGCTCTTGATATAAGATCTCACCATCTTAAGATCCCTCAGACACACAAAAACTAAACTCTCCAAATGGCATCCATCTCAAAGACTGATATGGAAACTGGAACTATGAACAAATCCCCACTGATCACTTTTGATGACTTTGACACCTGGTGTATGAGAATGGAAGGTTTCATCAGGTCTCTAGACTCAAGAATGTGGGAATCTGTTGAGAATGGACCTTTCATACCCAGCACTCCTTCTGCTACTGGTGCTGGTATGATCCCAAAAGATGTGGCCAACTACTCTGATGAAGATAGGAAGAGAGTAGAGATTGATAGAAAGGCCATGACTGCTCTTCAAACTGCCCTTCCAATCTCTGTGTACAGAGGTTTTAAGAAGTGCACAACAGCTAAACAGCTGTGGGATGCACTGAAACTGATGTATGAAGGCTCCTCTGAAGCCAAGGAGAACAAGAAGGATCTCCTGAAGCAGCAGTTTGAAAACTTCACCTTCAAAACAGGTGAAACCATGACTCAGCAATACTTCAGGTATGTTGAGATAGTGGATACCCTAGTGGATGGAGGAGTTCCTCTTGAAAACAGGGACATTGTAAGGAAGTTCATGTCCTCACTTCCTAGGCAATAGACACACTACTGTGTGGTTATCAAGAGGACTGAGAATCTCAAAACTCTTACTCTGACAGAGTTATATGGGATTCTCAGTGGCTACCAGATGGAGATGAACATGCAAGGTTCATCTGGCAACTCCAATAAACAAATGGGTTCAGCCCTGCATGTGGTTGAAAGGGATAGCATGGAACCCAAACATCATCTCATATGCTACCCTGACAACTCACCAAAGGGTCCTTTCATCACCTTCCCAGAGACACCCAGGGAGAACTACACTCAAGGAAGCCCATTCCAAGAGACAAGCTCTTCTCAAGCCTTTGTGTCTTCTGATGAAAGTTGTGGGAACTCTCTCTTCACTCTTGAAGACCTGGACTGTATCCATCCAGATGACCTGGAGTACATGGAAATAGTTCAGCAGATGGCTCTCCTCACTCATAGAGCCAAGAAGTTCTACAAGAGAACTGGTAGGAGGTTTCCAAGCAATGCAACCAGTGGAAAGTTTGGCTTGGATAAAAGCAAAGTCAAGTGTTACAACTGTAACTTGATGGGCCACTTTGCTAGAGAGTGTAAGGCACCTAAAACAAATGGTGGCCAAGCACAAACCAGACCAAACTACACTAACAAAGCCCCTCAGAATGAGAAGCCAAAGCAACATGCTGCTGTTGCTGTTGAAGAAGGAGGCTTTGACTGGAGCTTTCAGGTGGAAGATACTTCTCCAAACCAAGCACTAATGGCAGACCATGATGAAGCCAAGGTATTGGAACATCTCTGTACTCCTGAATGCATTGCTAAAGTAAACAGATACAGGTCCTATAACATAGAAATGAGATCTGATCTTGAGTCCTTAAACATTTTAAAATCTGATTTTAGAAAGTCTGAAAATGATTACAAGTTAAAGATAGAGGACTTGGCGAAAACCATTTCAGTACTAAAACATGAACATACAGATTTTAGGACTCAAATCCAGGATCTCATAACTAAGTTGACTGAGTGTCAGGCTGAGCTTGTGATTAGCAAAGCCAAGACAGAAAAGAGTGTTCTCGAAGAAGAGACCTTCAAGAACATGATATACTCATCACTGCACAACAAAGTGTGCTATCAAAATAGACAGGGACTGGGATCAAATGAGATAGCTCCTCCACACACAATCTTGTCTGTAAGATCTCCTAGGTGTGGAACTTGTGAAGATGAGCTTCCTCTCATAGATCCTATAAGTGAGGAGGATGAAGAAGAGATAGTGAAGAATTCCTCTAAGAAGAGTGAAGAAGAGGATTCTACTAAGGGCCACTATCCTTCTGAGGAGAAGAAATCTACTGTGATGACCAAGTCCAAGAGAAAGAACTTGATCAGGAAGAGCAAAAGAAAAGCAAAGAAGGCTCAAGAGATCAAGGCTACTTTTGATTCTAAGCAGAAACAAGTTTTTATCTCTGCAGGATTTAAAGTAGTAAAGACTGAAGACATCAACCAAGACTCCTTAGCTAAGAGTTCTGGTTCTTGTTCAAATCATCTCAGTACAAAGAAGAAGACTGAGCTGCTGTGTACCACTACTGCACAGCCTGGACCATCAAACTCCAAGAACAGTTCACAGCCCAAAAGAACTGTCTCAGCATCTACAAAGATGAAGGTGGAGAAGGGATGTGACCAAAGACAGTCTTGCTCTCATAAGGAGACTCTTTTGAAGAAGAAAATGTTATGTGTCATGTGTGAAAGTACCTCTCACATTGCTAAGGATTGCCCATATAATCCTAAAAGTACTATCCACATGACCAATACAAAGACTTCAAAGAGTTTTAAGAAGATTCAAACTTCGGAAGGAAAGTCTGTTTCCTTCGGAAGCTCCAAATCAAAGAAGAAGGTAAATGGAAAATTACCTTCGGAAGAAAAATTGGTTTCGGAAGAAAGGAGTTCTTCCGAAGCACTGAAGTCTGCTGCAGTAACTGTAGAATCTTCCGAAGGTTCAGTCATCAAAACTTGTGAAGTCCCAAAAGCTTCCAAGGTTTTGAAGGTCAAGTCCAAGACTCCAAAGGTGGTGTGGAAGTCTAAGAAAGACCAAATGACTGAAGTTTCTCCATCAACAACAGCTGAAGATCCCCCTAGTACAACCATAGGATCTATTACTGTTGCATTACCTTCTATTATACTTAGTGAGCCCAAGACAAGTAAGGCTTGGGTTTCCAAATGTAACTAATCATTTTCTTTGTGCAGGAACAGCTCAAGACAAACAGGAATGTCTGGATAATTGATAGTGGCTGTTCCAGGCACATGACAGGCAATAGGTCTCTACTCCATAACTTTGAGAGAATTGATGGAGGACCAGTTGCTTTTGGAGGAGATGAAGGTGGTTACATTTCAGGAAGGGGCAAGGTCACAAATGGTAAGCTCAGCATTGAAAATGTAAACTTTGTTAAGGAGCTTGGGTACAATCTTCTGAGTGTATCCCAATTTTGTGATCAGAGTCATAACATACTCTTTACTGAGCATGAGTGCATTGTTCTCAAGCCTGGAGTGGTCATTCCTCATGAGCATATCCTGCTTAGAGCCCCCAGGAAAGAGAACATGTACAAGATGGATTTGCAAGAAACATCTCCCTCTGGAGAAGTTTCATGCTTTCTATCTAAAGAAAATAGTGATGAGTCTTTCCTATGGCATAAAAGAATGTGCCATGTAAACTTTAAGAACATGAATAAACTAATTAAACATGATTTGGTAACTGGAATGCCAAAGAAAGAGTTTACAAGTGATGATCATTGTGTTGCATGCCTGAAAGGGAAGCAACATAAGGTATCTCACAAGCCTAAGGAAAGGAACTCCATCATTACTCCCCTACACTTATTACATATGGATCTCTTTGGCCCCACCAGTGTAATGAGTCTAGGAAAGACCTCTTATTGTTTGGTGATCACAGATGATTTTACAAGATTCACTTGGGTTTTCTTTCTTAGAACTAAGGATGAAACCCCTGAGATTCTGAAGAATTTCATGTTAAAAATTGAGAATCAAAGTGATCACAAGGTCAAAAGCATAAGATGTGATCAAGGAACTGAATTCAAGAATCAAATCCTTGATATATTTTGTGATGAAAAAGGTATTACAAGACAATATAGTGCTCCCAGGACTCCTCAGCAAAACGGAGTTGCTGAGAGGAGAAA
Organism: Flaveria ramosissima; assembly: GCA_025215565.1. NCBI lineage: Eukaryota > Viridiplantae > Streptophyta > Magnoliopsida > Asterales > Asteraceae > Flaveria > Flaveria ramosissima. Next base: position 47,579,719 of record CM046029.1, on the reverse strand, counting down.
CAAGACACTAATTGAAGCTGCAAGAACTAAGAGAAAACCTTTCATTGGCTTTCTCAGGTCATTTGGATGTCCCTGCACCATCATGAATACCAAGGATCAAATTGCCAAATTTGCTGAGAAATCAGATGATGGACACTTCATTGGATACTCTTCCCAAGCCAAGGCTTATAGAGTATACAATCTCAGAACTAGAATTGTTGAGGAGTCAGCCAATGTGACTTTCAATGAACACACACGCTGTGTGGCAGGTTCTGGTCCTGATTGGTTATTTGATCTTGATTTAGTTACCAACTGTTTTAACAAATCTTGTGAGAATGTTTCAGGATCTGCAGAAAATCTAAATACAGGTGATCCTGATCCAAGATTTGAGCTAGGAAGACCCTCAACTCATACTTCTTCAGCTCCAGTTGGAACTACTTCAGCAAATGAGGTTTCTATCAGCACTACAATGACAAATTCAGCTGATACATCTGGGGTGCCTTCAAATTCCAGCTCAGAGGCTCCACAACCAGATAAATATACCTCAATTGTGGAAGACAACAATGGTGATGGTGAAAGTGATCAGGAATTCCTTGATGCTAATAACCACACCATAGATGACAACATCAATGATGTCACACACTCATTGGATCAAGTTAATCTTGATAAGTGTGGTAATGTGGAGGGTGAATCATCTATGCCAGATCTAAATTTCTCAAATTTGGATCTTTCTCAGCAACTTGCTGTGATCCCTCAGCTAAGGATCCACAAGTCTCACCCCACCATAAACATCATTGGAGATGTTGTCATAGGGGTAGGAACAAGAGGACAAACCCATGAAGCAAATGTTTGTCTTCACTCTTGTTTCTTATCTCAGATAGAGCCAAAGAAAGTTGATGAAGCTCTAAAGGATGGAAGTTGGGTTGAAGCTAGGCAACAAGAGCTACTTCAATTCAAAAGGCAGAAAGTTTGGAACCTTTGTCCTCTTCCTCATGGAAAGACTACCATTGGAACCAAATGGTTTTTAGGAATAAGAAAGATGATAGAGGAATCATCATCAAAAACAAGGCAAGACTAGTTGTTTAAGGATACACACAAGAAGAAGAGATTGATTACACTGATGTCTTTGCTCCTGTAGCAAGATTAGAAGCTGTTAGGATATTCCTGGCATTTGCTGTATCCAAGAACTTCAAGGTCTTTCAACTTGATGTAAAGTGTGCTTTCTTATATGGAGTGATTGATGAAGAGGTTTATGTCAAACAGCCACCTGGTTTTGTAGACCCTGATCATCCTGATTATGTCTGCAAGCTTGACAAAGCTCTTTATGGGCTGCATCAGGCACCCAAGAAGTGGTATGAGACATTGTCTGAGTATCTTTGTAAACATGGATACAGGAGAGGTACTATAGATGGAACTCTCTTCATCAAAGGACAGGGAAATGACTTATTGCTAGTTCAAGTATATGTAGATGACATCATCTTTGGTTCAACTAATCCAAAGCTCTGCAAAGACTTTGAGAAGCTGATGAAAGACAGATTTGAAATGAGTGCAATGGGAGAACTCAATTTCTTTCTGGGAATTCAAGTGAAGCAAGTTGAAGATGGCATCTTTATAAGTCAGTCAAAGTATGTTCAGGACATACTCAAGAGGTTCAACATGACTGATTGTAAGATTGCTAAGACACCCATAGCCAGAAACCACTCCTTTGGACCTGATCTTGAGGGGGAGTGTGTAGATGAACATTTATACAGGGCTATGATTGGGTCTCTTATGTATCTTACAGCTAGCAGGCCTGATATCATGTTTGCTACATGTATTTGTGCAAGATATCAAGCCAACCCTAAGATGTCTCACTTAATCACTGTCAAAAGGATTCTAAGATACTTCAAAGGTGCTTCAACACTTGGTTTATGGTACCCAAAGAATCCTGACTTCAATCTGTATGCTTATACAGATAGTAATTATGGTGGTTGCAACATGACTGCAAAGTCTACATCTGGGGGATGTCAATTCCTTGGTGGAAGGGTTGTCTCATGGCAATGCAAGAAACAATCCTGTGTGTCTGCATCAACTGCTGAGGCTGAATACATTGCTGCTGCAAGTTGCTATGCTCAAGTGCTTTGGATTCAAAATCAGATGCTGGACTATGGATTTATGTAAATCTAGGATGATCAAACTTGAATCAAATCATGAAGAATTAGATCAAAATATGATGAACACAATGAAAACCCCTTTGATCTCTCTTGATTGCTAATAATATTCTTTACAAATAATCCCTCAATCAATTGGTCATTCAACCATTAACCAAAACCTAATGACAATTAACCTATTTATAGTCTAGACTAAGATTCACTAATTGCACTTAACTACCTAGACTTAGGCTAATTAATACAAACTTACATATTAAGCATAAAAATGACTAAAAACAAGATAAAATATATTTTGTTCACACAAAATATATTTATTAAATAAAACTCCTAGTCATTTAAATCTTCAACGTCTTGTCTCGGTTCCTCGTCTCGAGCGTGTCGGGTTTGACATTTGTTGACTTTGACCATGACGTTGACTTTTGTTGACTTTCATTGTGTTGATAATATAGACTATCTTTTCCAGCTCCAACAATTTAACTTCAAGGAGACTCCTATCCACATAGACAACAATAGTGCTATCTCTATCACTGAGAACCCTGTGCAGCACTCAAGGACCAAACACATCAATATTTATATCATTTAATAAGAGATAACTATGAAAGGGATTAATTAAACTAGTCAAAGTTCATACAGATGAACAATATGCTGATCTGTTTACAAAAGCTTTTGATGAACAGAGATTTAAATATCTAATATCAGGTATTGGGATGATTAAGTTTGAGTAGATCTTTTCTTAAAACTAATTTTAATTATTTCTTATAATATGTGTGTCCTAAATTGTCTAGTTCATCACTCTCATAAGCTCATGTTTTCTTTGGATATAAAATTCTTTTTGAAGACTTTCCTTAGATTCTTAAAAAATTTTCTGATCCTTCGGAAGATAAAATTTTATCTTCGGAAGAAAATCATGTCTTCAAAATAAATAAATGTCTAAGAAATTTTACCTTCGGAAGAAGTCTAAATCTATCTTCCGAAGCTTAAATTCTTATCTCAGACATTTATTTGTTTTTAAGGACTTTTTCCTTCCGAAGCAAAATTAACTCTCGGAAGCTTTGTTGTTTCTTATACAAAGCATTCAAGTGTTTATTTCTCTTCCGAAGCAAAATTTTCAAGACTCTCAGGAAAATCTTCCGAAGTCATTTTAGCTTCGGAAGCTTTTTTATTAAAACTTCCGAAGATAATTTACCTTCGGAAGCTTTTCGAATTCCAAGAAAACTACTTTTTGAGCAAAAGTAAACTACTTTTTCAGAGGTGGGACCGACTTTCGGATTTCAAAGTTTATCCTCTTTCATTAACTTTGGTTCAAATCCCTTTTCACATAAATACCCAACGGTTCCCCCTCTTCCTCACTATCTTCCTCAATTCCACTATTCCTCAAACCTAATTCCCAAAACCGCCTCTGCTTTCTACCTTTCTTCAACCTTAAGCTTCTAAAATGGCCAACCTTAACCATAGAAATAACCCAGATTTCTCCATGCAACTTCACAGGCAACACAATCAGGTTGCTCTGTTAAGCTCTGAGAAAGATGCAAGTTTCTCAGAGATTTGCCAATTCTTAACTCTATCCAACTACTTCACCTCCCTGACCATTGATCCTACTCTGTATGAGGATCATTTGCTTGAATTCTGGAAGACCTGCCAAGAGGTCATTATGGATGGGGAGAAGGCACTGTCTGCCACAGTGCAAGGGAGGACAATCTTCATCACTCCGGCCATCATCAACTATCATTTGTAGCTGGATGATGAAGAAGGTGAGTTATCCTTCCCAAAAGAAGCTGTTAATCATTCCTTTGAGCAGATAGACTATGAGGGAGATTTCTCTGTAAAGACCTTCAGGAAAGGGAAGGTCTCATCCCAGTGGAAATACCTGCTCCATGTGGTTATCCACAGCTTGTCAAACAAGCATGGAGGGTGGGACCAGATTCCTGAGGATCTCTCCTTTATAGTGCATGGAATGGTTCAGGGGGTCAAGTTCAGGTACTCTCAATTTGTTTAGACCAATTTACTTGCAAACTTGGACTCCTTAGAGTATTACATGTTTCCTAGATATGTTCAGCACATTCTTAACTGTGAATTGGGCTCACAGTTGAGGGAAACAAGTAATATTCTTAAATTGGGACAGATGAAGCCCGGCATCTTTAAAATTATGAAGAAGCCAACTGTAGGCTTCTCAGGGGTAGAAACAGCCCTAGTCCCCAAAATGTTAGGGCTCATTGCTCAAGGTGACAACCTAGCAACACAAGCTAGTGTTGAACCCACACCTTCTTCTTCCCTACCCCTAAAAAGACCACAAATAACCCTCACCTACCAAAGAAAATCCAAACGAACCCCTGCTCAGGCTATTGAGTCTGTGCAGGTCCCCATATACTCACCTTTACAGGAGGAAGTAGACACTAGAGCTCCCACTTCCCCTGAGGAGCAAACCACTCCCATTTCTTCAACTATCAGGGCTGAGGTTCCTCATGCTCACCCTGATGAGCTCACAAGCCCAACAGCCTTAAGCCTTCACTCTGAGTCTCAACACTCAAGTGAACAACCTTCAGGGGACAGTTACCATCCCCAGCCTTTAGATCTAAATCAACCCATTCCCAACCTATCCTTCTATACTGATGAAGACTTAGGATTCAGTGAGTACCATGAGTCTCTCTTCTCCTCCCCTGCTCAAAGAGAGATGAGTACCTCTGATTCTCCTCAGACTAGCCCACATCAGTCACCTGTTACTGAGGTGGACACTTCTGAACATGTTCAGGATGTCCATATGGAAGAGGCTCTCACTTCTGCAAGTGATTACATCATTAAGACCTCAACCATGGCAACTTAGCCCACTGACATCTCAACTGAGATTGCTAGTGAGCAGAGGAAACCAGCAGCCAAGAACCTCAAGCTGGTGGTGAGAGAGAGGACTTTGGTCCAATCATCTCATCCCCTAATGATTCTTCTGATGAAGAAGAGGGAAATTTGAGACTAAAGGTGCAAAAACTGTCAAAAACATGCACCTATTTAGTCTCTAAGGTTAGTCACCTTGAATCTCAGGTGACTACCTTACAAAACAGGGTCAATGATCAGCAACTTTAGATTTCATATCTTAAGGAAAAACTAGCTAGGAGATCTTTAAGGAGAGCTCAACCAGGAACACAAGAACCTGTGGATGTGATTGACTTATCCTCCAGCTCACCTATGCAACTGGGTGATGCTACCAAAAAGGGGGAGAAAGTTGTTGCAGCCACAGAACCTGGAAGTTCTTCATAGAGAATGGACATAGAGGACTCACCATCCTCACTTGCAGTTGTGCATTCTCAGCAACTTCCTCAAGTTCACATTAATGTGGACTCTATAGACTCTATCATCAGGAGTCTCTTTGAGGAAGGTATACCAAGGGCTGTGTCATCTCCACCTCAAGGAACTTCAAACTACATTATAAGGTGGAGGTATGATGCTGACAGAAGAGCCCTTATTCTTCACAGAGTTCAAGGGCAACAAGAAGTATTTAATTTTCAAAGCTTGAACTTCTATGAAAGATTGGATCTAGTCAATATGCCACTTGTCAATCCAAGCAACTCAAGACAGGCCGACAGATTGGCTCAAAGAATCCAAGACAGGATCCTTGCAGAGTTCACTTTAAGAAGGAGACTTAGGCAACCAGGCAATGTCATCGGTCAACTGGATGTTGAGGTGGACCCTAAGATTAGTTTCATAGGGGAAACCTTGACTGAAGGCCCAGTGGCAGAACCTGAGACCCCTGTCTCATCATCATCAACTGCTGCAGAGATTCACACTCCTTCAGAGACACCTGCTGGTGAAGGTGTTTCTCAGCCTCTCTCTAGCCAGAGCATGGATGCTACACCAAGCAATGAAGGCCAAGCCTCTATCCACCCTGGGTCACAAAGGTCTGTGGGTGACAAAGGGAAAAGGATTATGACTCCTGAGGAAATTGAGGAGGAAGAGAGAGAGAGAGGAAAAGGAAGCTAAAGGGAGAAAGTTCCTATGGGTCTTCAAGCTTTATGCAAGCTGCAATCAGGGCTACTCCCAGACCAAATACTCAAGATGATGAGTTGAGGGCAGTCAGGATTACTTATTTACAGACCAGGAACTATGATATTGATGAAATCATCTCCCTCCCCTTAGAAGAACTGAATGAACTGGCTGACATGGAAGTGTCAAGAGAGATGAAAGAAAAAGAGGATGCAAGGCTACTTCTCCAATTCAAAGAGGAGAAGAGACAGAAAAGACTCTACAAGCATGCTCCCACTCTCTCCCCAGTTCAAGAAAGCCTTGTACAAGAAGATGTGGCTCCACAAGAACCTCAGGTAGACAAAGAAGAAGATAGGATCAAAATGATCAACTACCTGAGTGCCACAGGCTTCTATCAGGCAAATGCACTTCTTCCCTTGTCCTATGACTTTATTGAGTTTGAGTACTTAAAACAACTTGAACTTGAGTTAGTCACAGAGAGAAAGACAACTAAGAGGAAGCTAAGGGAAGAAGCTGCAAAGTCAAGAGCCATCATCAAAAAGAGTATGAAGAAGTCTGCTGATAGACAAAGGATGATGAGCTTCTTGAAGCTATATGGATTCTCCGGAAGGAGACTTGGCCCTATGTCTCTATCCACAATGGATGAGCATATAAGGGTAATCAAGCAGAAGATCAAGAGTGGTGAACTGATTGACTTACACTCTCTTCCAAGTCAAGTCCCACCTGAAGTGGAGGTTAAGTTTGAACAACCTGAGACACCGCAACCCGGACCTCCTGCTGAGCCTCAGCAAGCTTCATCTTCTGATCCATAGCAGGGTCAAACTCCCTCTCCTTCTGAACCTGTGAGGGAGGAACACCCAACTGAGAAAGTCAAGGATAATTAACAAGGTGCTGCAGACCAGTCTTCTCAATTAAAGTCATCTAAGAGGAAGAAGAGAATGGCTTCTAAACCAAAGTCTAAGAAGAAGAAGCCTAAGTCATCTACCTCTACCCCTCAGGCTGAGTCAGATCAACCTGAGGAAGTGCATGATGAGGCAGCCCAATCAAGTCCAATGCAAGTGGCTCCTCTAACAGCTGAGACACCCATCTTATCCTGGACTTATTCTACCAATCCAGAAAGATGGCATGTAATCAGAGATCAAGGTGTTGAGAATGTCTATACTTGGCAAGACATAATCAACTTACCTCTGCATGATCTCTTTGAGATGAGAAGATACTATGAAGGTCTGAATGATCCTGACCATCTAATGAAGAAGGGTATGGTCATGATTGTGCTGAAGACTTCTAACATCTTAAGATCTTCTAAATGTTTTGGTAGCATCAGCCTAAGGGGAGTTTGTAAGGATTCCTTTAAGTCTGATGCAAACCAAAACATCCAATGTCTCTCTACAACACATGCACTAAGTACTGAAGAAGAAATGCTTCGGAAGTTTTACACCATACACTAGAAAATATTCTGTGTAAAATCTTCCGAAGCCAAGAACAATATCTTCCGAAGCCAAACATGAAGTCTTCCGAAGCCTCAGAGACAAAGTCTTCCGAAGCTTCACCCTATGAAGACAGATTACTTCCGAAGACTTTTAGTAACATGCTTTATCTGATGTACTGTTCCATAAAGCTGGACACCTTTCCGCTGCATCTCTGTAAGTCACCAACTTACATGAGTTGGTTAAAAGGTCCATGCTTTTGGTAACTGTACATTGAGGTCTTGAGTCTGTAACTTTCTACTTTATGTACTTTATCCTTTTTGTAATAGATAAGGATGTGAGCTATGGCATGTCATAGTCACAAGGTCAAAAGGAAGATATGCCTTTTGATTCTACAATTGATTTTGTTTGTGTCTAGTCAATTGTATCCAGCTGGCTTTCAAAGTATAGCCGGCTGTAGGTTGTAGTATAAGCATTCCAAGTTCTAGTATCTTTCTTCATGCTTTATAACACTTGTAAAAGAACTTGAGAAAGCAATATACTGCCTCCTTGAAACCCAAATCTCTTGTTCTGTCTCTTATCTTTACTTGTGTTCTTTGTATCAATATATTGGTTAATCCAGTCTACTGTTTGATCAAGTTTAGTTAATCTCCTCTTTGTGTTGTTGTGTTGTAATTGTTTAAGCCCTTACCCGGTCCTGCAATCTTTCCTATGGCTTTACGTATTATGATGAATGAAATGAAGTATTATGTAACGTAAAGTGGAAAGAAACGAAACGTCTTGCATGCATCGGATAACGGGTCCTTCTTTGTGATTGACCATTAATGTAGAACCTCTACCGCTTACACCTAGTACTGTGGCATACGTTTAGCTGTTCATTTATTGAATTCGGCCCAGTAGCTATGACTGATCGGTTACCCCTAGTACCGTGGCATACGTTTAGCTGTTCATTTATTGACTTCGGCCCGGTAGCTAAGACTGATCGGGGTGTAGCACATGGTATTGGTACGGATGATGTCCGATGCGCAAGTAAAGTTATATGGAACGAATGAAAGAATGAATGAAGAAGATAATAATGATATTATCTATGCGTAGGTATGATGTGTGATCGTGCAAAAGTAACGAATGGTTTTATATGAAAGTAAAGTACGTTTTATAATAAAACTAGAACTCACTCAGCAACGCTGACCTTTTATATGTTTTCCAGTTGGCAGGTAATGTTTGCTGAGTATGGCACCGCGAGGCTACTCAGCTCTTTTTGGGGATGGCATTCTTTTGATTAATGTTTTTGCATTGTAATGCGAACAAACTATTTTGTAATGAATGTTGTATTAACTTGCAAAAGCATTTTATAGAAATGAAAGCTTATTTTAATGTTCCGCTGCGATGTTTATGAAGTACAAATGTAAACGTATGTTTTATGTGCGATGAATGACCAACTGTAAGCGTCTCGGGAACGGGGCCTTACAAATCAAAGGTTTCAACCAGCTCAGAAGACTTTTCAAAAGCCTTATCGAAGTCTTCCTATGCCTGAGTTTAAAGATGAAACAAAATCATCTGATGAAACCAAGAAAGCTTTAGTAGTAAGCATTAAAGATGGTTATGATTGGAGTGCATATGCAGATCAGTTTACTAATGATTTAACATCAAGTTTATCTCTTATTGCAGAAATTCAGGGAGAAGATTGGTCAGAAAACAATGATCCAAAGGTGGAAAGTGATAATGAAGAAGATGACTATGATTGGAGTGACAAGTCTGATCCTAAGGAGGATACAGATGAAGTAGCTCTAATGGCACAGTCTAATCAACCAAAGGTTGACTCTTCAACTTCAAAATCTGAAACCACATCTCAAAAATTCCCTGAAATCCCATTTGAAGTGAGAGAAAAACTCTGCACTAAATCATGCTATGAACATATTGAATACTATTGAAACTACTCATTCAAAATCTGTGAGAAGCTAAAACAAGAAGAATCTATGCATAGCAAACTAAAATCTGATCATAAAACAACAGATCAAAAGATTATATCTCTTCAAACTTCATGGAACAAAACTATAAAAGATTTAGAAATTGTTTCTAAACAATTGGAAGAGATGACCAAAAATCTTGAACAGGAGAAGATAGCACACGCTGCTACTCAAATGGATCTGGCTAAAGTAAAAAGTTCAAAAATGATAGTAGAAAAACTGGTAAGTGAAAGAAAAGAAAAACAAAAAGCAGGGTTAGGTTTCACTCATGAACCTATGCCTGAATCTATTACAAACACTCTACCAGAGAACTTCAATACACATGATCATTCTCCTGAGAATAAAGCTAAACTTAAAGCTTTCCAGATCAAAAACAAGAATTCAGAAGAAGAAAAGGAAAATGTTCAAGTGATTATTGAAAAAGATCAAGAAAAGATTAAAAATGGTCATCCAATCAAGATAAAATCTTATGAACCAAAACAACCAAAACAAAAAACTTATGATCAAATTCATGTTAAATTAGAAGAAGTGAAAGTTCAAAGCAAAGATAAACAACATGTAGGAACATCAGAAGATTCAAACACCATTAATCTGAAACAAGTTGAATCAGAAAAGGAATCTTCTTCTGATGATGTTCAATCTGAAAGTAAACCAAGTTCTTCTAAATCAAAGAATCAAAGAAGAAGAAAGAAATCAACAAAAACAACATCTGAACAAAACAAAAGTTCAGAAAATTTGATCAAAGCAACAAATCAGACAACAAAACTTAAACCGATAAAATTTTGAAAGATTTGATCTGCCCAAGATACATATTAAATTGATGTGGCTAGTGTGATATGATCCAAGTCGGGTCATACCCAATAACAAGCCAAACAAACACCGATAAATATTTATTCGTTGATAAGATCATACAATTAAATATTAGCACCAATTTAGAAACCTGCTTTTCTAAATCATTGCTTTTGTAAATGAACAAGATTATATATATATATATATATATATAATTTATTCATATGGGATTATTTGTTTCATTGCTTAAATTGGTTAAACAATGACATATAATAGTGTGTGAGTTCTATAAAATTAAATAGTTTAATTTTATAAAAGGGTAGAATGCAAGTATATTTTTTTAATAATTTGAATTAAGAGGGAAAGACCAAGGGAGCCTAATTTTCGGCCACCCCTTGAGTCTTGGGATTCCCTTTTTGTTGTTCCAAGACATGCAATTAACTAAACACTTCACTCTTGCATTTTTCACTCTCTCACACACACATAACAACAAAAGAGAAAAATCCTCTCTACCTTCTCTCTAGAAAACGGTTTTTAGTAAGAAAGGGGCTGATTTTCAGCTTTTAATCTTAGTGTTCTTGGCTGAAAATCAAGAGTTCAAGAGGGTTCTTGAAGGTGGTGTTGCATAACCTAGCAAAGAAGGTGTTTGAAGAAGCTTGGGGTACAACCTCTTGAGGATTTCTTGCTTGAAGTTTCAGCCTCAAATCTCATCATCCTCATCTTCTTATTTTCGGATTTAGGAAGCTACAAAGGTTGTAGTTTCTTGACTATCTAGTGTTCTTTCATTTGTATGCATTATGTATAAAGATCCATGGCTTGGGGTTATTATAAAATGGGTTTTATAATCAGATCTTAACATGTTTTAAAATATTATTCCGCTGCGTTTTCATATAAATAATGTTGTATGAAGCTTTGATAAACATGTTAAAACCCCTACAATGGCATCAAGAGCCACTTATACATATGCATACATATATTACACTTTGCTTTCTTTTGGACAGCCCAAAACCGTGGGTTTAAAGGGCTATTTTGGTGCCCCTTTTGATGTTTTAAAGATGCTATATTATGCATATTAGGATCTTTAAAACTCTAGTTTATAAGATTATTGTTTGCTTGGACTAAACCCATTTGTTCTTGGTTTATGTTGGCCAAAAACATGGGTTTTAAGGGGCTGCCAAAAATCGACTTCTTATGTATGTTTGGATATATTGTTGTTGTTTATGCATAACAAAGCCTAGACCACTTGGATTGAATGATTGATTGTCATGTTGTATTCATTTGGGCATGTAATAATTTATTTTGTTTTAAGTCTTGTTTTGTAATCTATTCATTCATATGGTTTGTAATAAATAGATTAGGAGTTTATCTTTACTAGAAAAATGTATTAGGATACATATTTTGTAAGGATGCTCAAGATCAAGACTTGAAGAAAAGATGGACAAAGAGGATGCTTGAAGATGTGGATTCAAGTGGGAGTTCCTTTTGTCAACCATGTGTCATGTTCTTAACCCTTAGGACAAGACCTTTTGACACACTTGTTTTGGCTAAACAAGTGTGCTCAACTTAGTATGCTTTGTTATGCATATATGGATTGTTTGGTTATGCTTGGTTGAATACTTATGATGTTGTTTTGTTTTGGATATTTGGATGTCATTAACAAACATCACCTAGAACAAGCTAATACAAGAAATTGGTTCTCAAATCATTAAGCAAAATAGAATGGGTCTATAAAAAGGAGTTAATGGTTTGCAAAATAAAATGGGTTTTATTTATAAGAACCAAATAGGTACCATATGGTTGAATGCATACAATCATATAGTACATGGATTTTTCTAAAACATGAATTGTGAAATTATAAATCCCTTTTGAAAAACAAGTTAAACACCATCCTTTTACACAACACTTAGGTTACTTGCAAACTCTTAGTGGGATAAAGGTCACCTAACCACTTTGAGGGAACTTGTAACTTGAGGTGATAATGCCATGTTTGTGGGATAAAGGTCACCTAACCACTTATGTGGTAAACTCACACGTGTGTGTAAGTAGGACGACTTGATTTATAAAATATATTGAATGGATCACCTAAAATGTATTTTATAAAAGGTGTTGATGGGGTAAACATGCCGTTATAAACATAAGATGTTTAAATGATCCCATACCACTAGAAGTTGCAATGGGTTGCAATTGTCATTTATGACTACCTTGTTTATTTAAATAATGGGATAAAGGTCACCTAACCAATATTTAAATATAACGTTGGATTCTAAAAATATTTTTTTATTAATAGTCTATGAGACGTAAAGGGTATTAATAAATGAAATGTATAATTATATCAACGATTACTAAAATGGAACTTTGTAAAATCTTGTAGATGGCCGATCACACCAACGCTAATAACGATGTACCAAACCAAAACAACCAATCTCTTAGGGCGATCCTTCAAAGGGATCGTCTAACACCTAACAACTTTATGGATTGGTACCGCAACTTGAGAATTGTTCTCAAGCAAGAAAAGCGGGCCTACATTCTTGATGATCCCATCCCCGATGAACCTAACGAGGAGGATGTGGAGGCCTATAATGATTGGGTTAGATATACGGAAGACTCCATCCAAGTCTCTTGCTTAATGTTAGCAAGTATGACACCCGAACTCCAAAAGGAGTATGAGCTCCATGGAGCCTATGACATGATCACTCAGCTGCGGGAAACGTTCCAGCAACAAGCTAGAGTGGAGCGCTTCGAAACGGTTCGAGCGCTTCATGCATGTCGGATGGAGGAATCCCAATCAGTTTCATCTTATGTTCTTAAGATGAAAAGCCACATCGACCGCCTTCAAAGGTTGAACTGTCCCGTCTCAAAGGAGTTGGCCACGGATTTGATCCTTAATGGCCTAACTAAAAAGTTTGAGGCATTCGTCATGAATTACAACATGAACGGATGGGACAAGAGCATAAATGAACTTCATTCGATGCTCAAATCAGCTGAGGCGGGAATGGGTAAAAGGGTTTTACCCGTTCTCACCATTAATGAAGGTGGGAGAAGGAAGAGGTCTCTACCCCCTCCCAAGGCAAATGTTGCCAAAGGAAAGGGGCACGTTGGAGGAAAGGGGAAGATGGTTGTTAGGGCGGAACCTCCGAAGCCCAAGGAGAAGAAGCAAAAGGTTGCTGTAAACGACCCATGCTTCAAATGTGGTGAGATAGGGCATTGGATGAGAAATTGTCCAGTCTATCTCAAAGAGTTGAGAGAAAAGAGGGATGCGGGGCAAACCTCAGGTATAATATACATGATACATATAGAATTAAATGTTATTTCTTCTAACACATGGGTATTAGATACCGGATGTGGAACTCACATTTGCAATTTGTTGCAGGGGTTCAAAAGAAATGAGCATTATGAGAAAGGGGAAATAAGTCTCTTCATGGGCAATGGTGCAAAGGTTCATGTGGAAGCCCAAGGAGACTACATTTTGAAACTTCCAAATGGTTTGGAAGTTATTTTAAGTAATGTATTATATGCTCCTAGTTTGACTAGGAACATAATCTCTGTTTCCCGTTTAAGACAATATGATTATGATTTCAAGTTTGTTGACAATGATATTCATGTTTCTTTAAATCATGTATTTTATTTTAAAGCTATACCTTGTAATGGTATTTATGAATTGGTTCATGAAAACGCAACATATGATAGCTCAATATACCAAGCAACCACCAAAAAACTTAAATTGGATTTGAGTGATACCTACCTTTGGCATTGTCGTCTTGGTCATATAAACAAGAAACGTATACAAATACTTCAAAAGAATGGTCTTTTAAAAACAAATGAATGTGATTCATTTGATGTATGTGAATCTTGTTTACAAGGTAAAATGACTAAGGCACCCTTTAGTGGAACTAACGAAAGGGCAAAAGATTTATTAGGTATCATACATTCGGATGTATGTGGTCCTTTTAAGCCAATGACTAGGAATGGTGAGAGATACTTCATTACCTTTACCGACGATTATAGTCGCTATGGGTATGTGTACTTATTAAGGCACAAAGATGAAGCTTTTGAAATGTTCAAAATCTTCAAGAATGAAGTAGAAAATCAACTCAACAGGTCAATTAAAATTCTCCGCACCGATAGAGGTGGCGAATACCTAAGTGATGTTTTTCAAGATCATCTTAGGAGTTGTGGGATTGTCTCACAACTCACTCCACCTGGAACACCACAACATAATGGTGTGTCTGAGAGGAGGAATCGAACCTTATTGGATATGGTCCGATCTATGATGGCTAGAAGCACATTGCCTCTATCATTTTGGGGTTTCGCTTTGCTCTCCGCGGCTCGTATTCTGAATATGGCCCCAACCAAGAAGGTGGAAAGGACACCTTTTGAGATATGGCATGGAAGAGTTCCATCCCTATCATACTTAAGGGTCTGGGGTTGTGAGGCTTATGTTAAGACTCCCACCCCAAACAAATTAGAAGTCCGATCCACCAAGTGTATCTTTGTTGGATATCCTAGAGATTCTATGGGATATTATTTCTATGATCCACTGGAACAAAAGGTGTTTGTTTCCAGAAAGGGTGAGTTCTTAGAAGCCAAGTTCCTTATGGAAGGAGCTAGTAGTAGAACAGTGGATCTTGAGGAGGAACAAGAACCACAGCCTAATACACGTTTGGTTGAAACTAGCACTCAACATAAGGATGTTGAGGATGATCAAGCGGTTGATCAATACACACAAAACGTTCGCAGAAGTGGTAGAACAAGTAATCCACCTGAAAGATATGGATTTTTTATGGATGGATGCTACGTGGTTGACTCCGATGAACCAACCACATATCATGATGCAGTGTCCAATTTGGATTGTGACAAATGGCTTGAGGCCATGAACGTTGAGATGCAATCCATGTATGACAATCAAGTTTGGGAACTTGTTGAGCCACCTCTTAATTCCAAAGTAGTTGGAAGTAAGTGGGTTTTCAAGAAGAAAACCGATATGCATGGAAACTTGGATACTTACAAAGCTAGACTTGTAGCAAAGGGTTTCACTCAAACTCAAGGGGTTGATTATGATGAAACCTTCTCACCTGTTGCAATGCTTAAGTCTATAAGGATATTGTTTGCCATAGCAGCTCATTATGATTATGAGATTTGGCAAATGGATGTCAAAACCGCTTTCCTAAATGGATATCTTGAGGAAGATGTCTATATGGTTCAGCCTGAAGGTTTTGTTGATCCAAAACATCCTAACAAAGTATGCAAGTTAAAGAAATCAATCTATGGATTGAAACAAGCATCGAGAAGTTGGAATCACCGTTTTGATGATGAAGTAAAGAAATTTGGCTTCATCAAAAACGCTGATGAGGCTTGTGTGTATAAAAAGGCTAGTGGGAGCACAATAACCTTCCTAGTATTGTATGTTGATGACATACTACTATTTGGAAATGACATTCCAACCATGGAAGGTGTAAAAGCCTGGCTTGGAAGTTGTTTTTCCATCAAGGATCTTGGTGAAGCCGCCTATATTCTGGGAATAAAGATCTATAGGGATAGATCAAGGCGGCTGATTGGTTTGAATCAAAGTGCATACATTGACAAAATCTTGAAAAGGTTCAAGATGGAAAACTCTAAGAAAGGTACTGTACCTATTCAAAGAGGGACAATATTGAGTACAACTCAATGTCCAAGCTCCAAGGAGGAGCAAAATAGGATGAAGGCAATCCCATATGCATCTGCTATAGGATCCATCATGTATGCAATGATATGCACTAGACCGGACGTGTCATGCGCTTTAAGCATGACAAGTAGATACCAGCAAAATCCTGGTGATAGTCATTGGATGGCTGTCAAGAACATTCTGAAATACCTAAGGAGGACTAAGGACATGTTCTTGATCTACGGGTCTGGTGAAGAGGAACTCGTAGTAAAAGGTTACACGGATGCGAGTTTCCAAACCGATCGAGATGATTCACGATCTCAATCAGGGTACATCTTTATTCTAAATGGCGGAGCTGTTTCTTGGAAAAGCTCAAAGCAAGAAGTCGTAGCGTTGTCCACTACAGAGTCAGAATATGTCGCCGCTTCAATGGCAGCACAGGAAGCTGCATGGCTGAAGAAATTCATAGCCGACCTAGGGGTAATCCCTTCCATTCAGGATCCCCTAGAGATCTTTTGTGACAACGAAGGTGCGATTGCTCAAATCAAGGAACCTCGTGCTCATCAAAAGACTCGGCACATTGAACGGAGATTCAACTACATAAGGGATGAAGTTGAAAAGGGAAAGATATGTATTCGCAAAGTCCACACTGATAAAAACATTGCGGATCCACTCACAAAACTCCTTGAAAAGGCAAAGCATGAAGGTCATGCTTGTGCCATGGGACTTAGATATTCAAGTGACTGGGTTTAATGTTGTACTTTATATTTGAATATTGGAACTTATGTTATTTGACTTAATTACATGGTTATAATATTCATTTGTTCTTCTATTTTAGCATGTTTAAATCCGTGAATAAATAAGTTATTCTAAACGTCCGTAGTCGATCATACTTGTGGGAACAACTATGAATGTAAGACTATAATGAACTTGGATTGGTTGATGTTCATAAGATATGAATATAGAGCAAGAGGTTGTTACCAAGGTTCATTGATATCTATGGGATATAGATATTGGACTGACCCGCACTCAATTATTTCTGCATGGAATCTTCTGATTAGTCATAAGAAATTTTGAGTAAAGGCGAATATCATTGTATCCTCAGACCTGAGATACATATTGGGTCTCGATATTCACCAAGTATTGTACTTTGACTTAGTCCTTTGCTGTTCTGAAAAGGCAGTACATAAGGCTGAGTTCAGGTATAATATGAGGTGATTGTGAGAGACGTATGTAGTCAAGATGGAATTTGTTCCTCTTATTCGTTGAGAGTTAGATGTCTAAGGCCTGTTAAAGTTAAATCATTGGAGAATGACAATTCTGTGTCTCTTGGATTTAACATGACATCTGCAACAAAAGGATAGATGAATAATTCACCTAAGACATATTCAAGTAAGTCACTTGAAAAGGATGATGTTATTGAATGGCACTTAGTCATATACATTAGGGGTAGCAAACCGTTGCTAGGCGTTATTTGCTGCTTGCATCAATCTTCTATGAATCTTGTGCAAGTGGGAGATTGAAAGATTTGATCTGCCCAAGATACATATTAAATTGATGTGGCTAGTGTGATATGATCCAAGTCGGGTCATACCCAATAACAAGCCAAACAAACACCGATAAATATTTATTCGTTGATAAGATCATACAATTAAATATTAGCACCAATTTAGAAACCGGCTTTTCTAAATCATTGCTTTTGTAAATGAACAAGATTATATATATATATATATATATATATATATATATATATATAATTTATTCATATGGGATTATTTGTTTCATTGCTTAAATTGGTTAAACAATGACATATAATAGTGTGTGAGTTCTATAAAATTAAATAGTTTAATTTTATAAAAGGGTAGAATGCAAGTATATTTTTTTAATAATTTGAATTAAGAGGGAAAGACCAAGGGAGCCTAATTTTCGGCCACCCCTTGAGTCTTGGGATTCCCTTTTTGTTGTTCCAAGACATGCAATTAACTAAACACTTCACTCTTGCATTTTTCACTCTCTCACACACACATAACAACAAAAGAGAAAAATCCTCTCTACCTTCTCTCTAGAAAACGTTTTTAGTAAGAAAGGGGCTGATTTTCAGCCTTTAATCTTAGTGTTCTTGGCTGAAAATCAAGAGTTCAAGAGGGTTCTTGAAGGTGGTGTTGCATAACCTAGCAAAGAAGGTGTTTGAAGAAGCTTGGGGTACAACCTCTTGAGGATTTCTTGCTTGAAGTTTCAGCCTCAAATCTCATCATCCTCATCTTCTTATTTTCGGATTTAGGAAGCTACAAAGGTTGTAGTTTCTTGACTATCTAGTGTTCTTTCATTTGTATGCATTATGTATAAAGATCCATGGCTTGGGGTTATTATAAAATGGGTTTTATAATCAGATCTTAACATGTTTTAAAATATTATTCCGCTGCGTTTTCATATAAATAATGTTGTATGAAGCTTTGATAAACATGTTAAAACCCCTACAAATTTGTGTCAGCTGGTTTGTTAAATATGAATTCTCTTCAAAACAACAAAGTAAATATTATGAACAAATCTCACTCTGATCTGAAATCAAGTTCAGATTCCAAGACTTTCGTTGTAGCAAGAAGAATTGTTCCTAATGCATTCAAGAAGGAAGTTCATGTTAGACAAATGCATAATAATTTGGCACAAAATCAAACTGTGAAAAATGAGAGACAAAAGATTAACTATTTGACACCAAAATCAAACATTGTGTCAATGTCAAAAGTCAACAAAAAGTTGTTTTTAACTCCACAAAAGTACTGTGAAATTTGTGACATGAAAAATCACAATACTGCTGAGTGCTATGTGACATGAGAAATCATTCCACAGCAGATTGTTATTTTAACAAATATTATACTTATTGTGATGAAAAGACTCACGATACTGCAAATTGTTATTTTAGAAATAGATCTCTTACAAGAGGATTTGCAAACTCAAACCTGAAACTTTGAATCGGAATACGAAAGGTTGAATATTCAGTGGAATCTGATATGATTAACTGAAGGCGAGATACAACAGAGCTATCACGGTGTTCTCGCCGGACGGACACCTGTTTCAGGTGGAATACGCATTGGAAGCCGTACGTAAGGGTAACGCCGTCGTCGGTGTTCGTGGCACAAACACCATCGTCCTTGCGATCGAGAAGAAGTCCACCGCTAAACTTCAAGACTCGAGATCAGTTAGGAAAATTGTAAGTCTGGATGATCACATTGTATTGGCTTGTGCTGGACTTAAAGCTGATGCACGTGTTCTTATTAATATGGCACGAATTGAGTGCCAGAACCATAGGCTTACTGTTGAGGATCCAGTAACTGTACAGTATATCACGTGTTACATTGCAGGTCTTCAACAGAAATACACACAAAGTGGTGGTGTAAGGCCATTTGGGCTTTCAACTCTAATTGTAGAATTTGATCCTTATACTGGTGTTCCATCATTATATCAGACGGATCCTTGAGGAATATTTTCTGCTTGGAAAGCTAATGCTACTGGCAGGAACTCCAATTCCATGAGGGAATTTCTTGAAAAGAATTACAAAGAGTCCTCTGGTCAAGAAACCATAAAACTTTCGATCCGTGCTCTGCTTGAAGTTGTTGAGAGTGGAGGGAAGAACATAGAAGTTGCTGTGATGACAAAGGAGGGACTGAGGCAACTTGATGAAGCTGAAATTGATGCCATTGTTGCAGAGATTGAAGCAGAAAAAGTAGCTGCCGAGGCTGCCAAAAAGGCTACTGCTAAGGAAACATAATGCGTCAAAGATCGACCCCTTCTCACACCTGGTTTTATTGTTGTCTTGAGTTTACATGTATGTCTATCTGCTTGTTCTGTTACCAGTCGTATGGTAGATTTATGGAAGTTTTCTCTCACAATACTGCAAATTGTTATTTTAGAAATAGATCTCTTACTAGAGGATTTGCAAATTCAAACATGAGCAAAGGCTTTGTTAATCCACAATATCTAAGAAATCAAACTAATGGATTTCAAAAAGTCACTAATCAACCTTCTTTAGGTTTGAGATCTTTTCCAAAGAACAATTATGTGAGATCTAAACAAAATATGCAAGAACAGTTCATACCAAGATCTGTAAGGATGATTAACAAAAATGTTAGTCATCAATACATTTCAAAAGTTGATCAATTAAATGGTATGAATGTTCTCAAAAATAAATCAAACAATTTTTAAAACAATTTTCAAAATAAAATTGGTAAATTCATCAAGAATAAACCTGATTTGAATAATCTTCATTACAAACAATTTACAATTATTGATAAATTTGGAAAACCCAAGACCATCTCGGCTTGGGTAGATATCTCAACTTAATTTTTCTTGTTGTGCAGGTACGCCCAAAAAGACCACTCAATACACGGTATGTGGATAGTGGGTGTAGCCGGCATATGACAGGCAATCCTGTCTTGTTACAAGATTTTAAGTTAAAAGATGGAACTCACGTCGCCTTTGGTGGTGATGCCGGAGGAAAAATAACCGGAGAAAGAACAATATCAAATGGGATAATAAGCTTTGATAAAGTCAGCTTTTGTTCACAATTGAACTTTAATCTTTTAAGTGTATCTCAAATATGTGATAAATCATACTCTGTTCTATTTGATTATTCATTTTGTTATGTTTTGAAGCCAGGTTTCAAGATAAGCAAAGATTGGGTGATTGTTACAGCTGAAAGAGATAGAGATGTATACAAGCTGGATATGTCTCAAGTTGATCCTTCAACTGAAACAACATGCCTAATTGCTAAGGCATCAAATGATGAAATCCAGCTTTGGCATAGACGTCTCGGACATTCAAATTTCAAGAATATGAACAAGCTAGTAGCAGGAAATCATGTCATTGGACTTCCATCTAAGAAGTTTGCAACAACTGATCACTGCTCAGTATGTTTGAAGGGAAAGCAACACAAAGCGTCTTATAAGTCCAAGCTCATAATTTCAACATCCAAACCTCTTCAAATGTTACATATGGACCTTTTTGGACCAACAAATGTTAAGAGTATTGGACGAAAATCATATTGTTTAGTTATCATTGATGACTATACAAGATTTTCATGGGTTTTCTACGGTTGATTTACTAAAAGAATTTATCATTAAAGTTGAAAATCAATTAGAAAATAAAGTGAAAATAATAAGAAGTTATAATGGAACGGAATTCAAAAATGCTAACATTGAAATGTTTTGTGGACAGAAAGGGATAGCTCATCATTTCAGTGCTCCCAGAAATCCTCAACAAAACGGAGTTGCTGAAAGGAAGAATAGAACACTGATTGAAGCTGCTCGTTCTATGTTAGCTGATGCAAAAATTCCTATCACTTTTTTGGATGAAGCTATATCAACTGCGTGTTTCGTTCAGAATAGAATCTTAATTGTGAAAGATAAAATGAAAACTCCGTATGAGTTAATGTTTGGCAGGAAACCGAACATAAACTTTTTAAAATCATTTGGTTGTCCTGTTATGATTCTTAATTCAAATGATCGATTAGGAAATTTGAAGCAAAATCTGATAATGGATTTTTCGTTGGATACTCATCTGTTTCAAAAGCCTATCGAGTGTACAACTCTAGGACAAATATAATTCTTGAAACATTCAACGTTAAATTTCTGGAAAATTCTTTTCCATCAGTTTCAAATGGTTTGCATGGTTATTTGATTTAGATTCATTATCAAACTCTCTTCAATCTAACTTGTTTAATCAACCAAATTGTCTTGATTCTACAGGTAAGAAGAACTCAAGAGGAGAGTGAGGATTCAGATTCTGATGATCCAAATGATTCTAGCTCAGACTACCCATTTTTATCATTTGTCAAGGACTCAACAATACAATTTGATGACAATAATCATGATAATACAGTTTCAGATCATTCAGTTTCATTTGATCAGGAAGGATCACAACATATTTCTAATGATGGTAATGAGTTTGTGATACCTGAGTCTGGAACATCATCCATCTCTGGTGATGTAGTTGATACTGGTAACTTTGATTACTTTATTAACTCACCGACTCAAGTTCCAAACTTCAATCCACATTCTTCTACTTTGTTACATGAGCTTTCCAACTTGAACCAAACAAATCTGGATGTTAATGTTCAATGTGATGAGATTCCAACATCTCGTATTCACAAGAATCATTCAATTTCTCAGATTATTGGTCCATTGAATGAGAGAACAACAAGGAGTAAATTAGAACAAGCAAACGTGTGCTTATACTCTTGTTTTCTTTCTCAAATTGTTCCTAAAAATGTTACCGAAGCATTAAATGACAATGGTTGGATAGAAGCCATGCAAGAAGAATTACTTCAATTTCGCAAACAAGAAGTGTGGAATTTAGTGGATCTACCTGAAGGAGAGAATGCAATAGGCACGAAATGGCTATTTAGAAATAAGACTGATGATCGTGGTATTGTAATAAGGAACAAAGCGAGACTAGTTGCACAAGGATACACACAGGAAGAAGGAATAGATTATGATGAAGTGTTTGCACCAGTTGCAAGACTTGAATCCATTCGAGTTTTCCTGGCTTATGCTTCATTCATGAAATTTAAGGTGTATCAAATGGATGTAAAGGGTGCATTTCTATATGGTCCTATTACTGATGATGTGTTTGTGAAGCAACCTCCAGGCTTTGAGGATGCAGAATTTCCACATCGAGTATATAAGCTGAGTAAAGCTTTATATGGACTTCATCAAGCCCCTAGAATTTGATAGGAGACGTTATCACAACACAATCCAACATGGATACACAAGAGGGAAAATTGACCCAACTTTATTCATAAAGAAGGATAATGATGATCTCCTATGTGTACAAGTGTACGTTGATGACATCATATTTGGTTCTACCAGTCCAAAATTGTGCAATGAATTTGAAGAAATCATGAAATCTCGGTTCCAAATGAGTTCTATGGGAGAGATTAATTTCTTTCTTGGACTTCAAGTCAAGCAAACTGACGATGGAATTTTCATCAATCAAGAGAAGTTTGTTGACAAGCTCTTGAAGAAATTTAAATTGCAAGACTGTCAGTCCATACGAACTCCAGCAGATGTTAACACCACGATTGAACCTGATCCAAAAGGAAAATCAATTGACCAAACGTTATACGGATCAATGATTGGTTCTTTGATGTACCTTACTGCATCTAGACCAGACATTATGTATGTTGTTTGTGTTTGTGCCAGGTATCAATCAGACCCGAAAGAATCTCACTTAATTGCTGTCAAAAGGATATTAAGGTATCTCAAAGGTAAACCAGCCTTAGGGCTTTGGTATCCTTACGAGGGTAACTACTTCGGTGGGTGTCAATTTCTTGGTCCCCGATTAGTCTCGTGGCCATGTAAGAAACAAACAAATGTCTCTGTTTCAACTGCAGAAGCTGAGTACATTGCTGCATCAGCAGGATGTTCTCAAATCCTTTGGTTACAAAATCAACTACTGGATTATGGGTTCAATTTTCTTAAAACACCAATTTACATTAATAACACTGCTGCTATGTTCATAACAGCTAATCCTGTTCAATATTCAAAAACAAAACATATCGAAATTCGATATCATTTTCTTAGAGATAACTCTGAAAAAGGATTAATCATATTGATTCAAATTGTAACAGAAAAACAGTTGGCAGATTTATTTACTAAAGCCTTCCTACCAGGACGGTTTGAGTATTTAGTAGAGTCAATTGGTCTTATAAATCATATGTGAACTCTATAAATCAAAAGATCATAATAAGTGATCCTCTCATTGTTAATTTCCTGTTTATATTTTGTGTGTGTGTGATTCTTGTTTCCTTAGAAAAATCAAATATAAAAATATAAATCAGAAATACAAAAATAGAGTCTTTTTCTAATTATCAGTTTACATTTTTTGAAAGGAATATGTTTTGTAATATGTGAGAAATGATAGTACATTAGTGAGATCAGTTGCATACTTCACTCATTAATAAAGTCTGACATGATCAGATATAATGTGTAGACAATATCTGACTATTATGCTGAAAAAGTAAATTCTTGTGATCAAACTGAATCTTAATGCTTGTGTTTATTCATCTGAGTACTTTTGAGTTGTTTTGGCTTATCAGATTGAATGCTTGTTAAGTTACACCACTCACACATGTTGATAATGTGTTTAATCATGAGACCTATTACAAAGCATCATATCATTTCTCTGTTATGAGTCATCATAGACCTGAAGTGCTGAGATATCCTTTGTTGTAAGTGATTACAGACCTGGATTATTTCTTTGATGCAAAAGATGCCAATGTGCACAAACTATTCAAATGAATAGTCAGAGCTGATCAAATGGTGATCCATGATCATTCTCTATTAATTTAAGTAACATGAACTCTGGTGATACATATGTTTCAGGTAATAAGTTGAGTATGTGTTCTTTCTTGCATGTCATGATGATGGTTGAGCTCTTTCATTCTCTGTATGTTTTACATCATGTCATATCTAAATCTACCCTAATCAATCCAAGAATTGAAAAAGTAAGTGAGTTGATAGTTTGTCAAAAACACTCATTGTCTGTCCTTAGATCTTGTGTCTCCTTTACTGTGATATTACTAACCTAGAACACACTTGATCAGGATTTATCATTGTCTATGACTATTCACATTTCTTTTATTTTAATGTGCTGATCTTCATTAATATGATCTCCTGCAGACATTAATTCTTTTGTTTATATTAGAATTTGATTCTGCTTTCATTATGATTTTATGCATGTTTTTTTTGTGTGTGAAGGCAATGTCACAATGAGATGTGTGATCTTATTATCTTACCTAGGAAACTTATAAGTTTCTCAAACTTAAAAGTTTAGGGTGAGTAATAAATGGAAGAGTTGTTTGTTCTCAGAAAATAATCAAAATCAAAATTAAAATGTTGAATTGAAAGGATGATGCTATATGTTCAAAGTATATGTGTAATTTGAAAATGTAATTTTTGAAAAGTATAATGTGAACCTACATAAATTTGCAAGTGAAAATGCTTCTGTCAAAAGTTGAAAATTAGATGATAATTAATTTTATGTTGAGACTAAAATGAAGGGACAAAATAAATTTTAAAAATAAAAATAAAATAAAAATTTTGTGAATTGAGAGTGCAAAATGCAAAAAGTTCAAAATTGAGGGACTAAAAGGTAAAAATTTTGAAAAATTCAAAATTATGCTTAAAATGTTTAAATATTAGTATGAAATATTACTAATATGTTTAAACAGTGTGCAGGTGAAGAATTTGGAAAACACAAGTGTTAAACTCATGAAAGTCGACAAAGTCAACTCATGCGCCTAAATAGTGCACATACGTCTAAATAGGAGCATGATGAAATTTTCAGGAATTATACAAGCGTTGGGACATTTGTCACATTCCCATGCATCTAAACAGTTGTAATAAGTCCATGGAATTATACAAGTGTTGGGCGTTTTTCACATTCCCATGCGCCTAAATAGTTGTAATAAGTCCATGATTTTAATCAAGTGTTGGGCGTTTTTCATAAACCCATACGCCTAAACAATGAATGAGTTTGACTTTGACCAAGTGCTAGACGTTTGACATGTCTCATGCGTCTAGATAGTTGAAAAGTTTCAAAATTACAAGTGTTAGACGTTTCAGAAACTCCATGCGACTAAACAGTGCAAAAGCGCCTAAACAGTGCTTATGCGTCTGAACAGTTCCCATGCGTCTGAGTCAAAACGCACAAACAGTGCTCATGCGTCTAAAAAGTTAGTGAATTTTAGGGTTTCATACGCCCAAACAGGGCCCATGCGTCTAAAATTTCACTTAATATAAATTGTACACTTAATACTTATTTTCTCATTCACACTCAAAATTTCCAAAGACAAAACCTCTGAACTGTCGACTATCAGTCATCATCAAACTCTCATTTCATCTGTGATTTCATCAAATCCTGTTGATTGTAGATAGTATTTGGATCTATAAACGTAAGTTTGTGATTCAAATCAGTTAATTTTGGTTAAATCAGATTATAGGTATAGACGTTTGAATGCTATTTGTGCGTTCGAACACCATATCCTTCAAAGTTTAACTAATCAAATGTGAATCATATCTAAAATTGACTTTGGATTGTTGATAAGTATCTGATTGCGAGTAGGTTGATATAAAACTCATGATCTGAAAGTGAAAATGATTTGATAATAGTTCGATCAGTCGGTTCTTCGATGGAAGAAGAAGAAGATGAACAGACAGATTAAAAAAATAAAAAAAAATTAACAAAAATTAAGTAAATCAGAATTCAAATGTGTGATAATAAATTCAAAATGAATAAATTTTTAATGTTTCACAAATTAAAATCATATTTCAAAATCATAAGTCAAAATCATTAGTCAAAATTGAATGAAAAATTTATAAGATCTTCCTCCAGCTCAACATCAGGCCCGCCACGGCCTCTACCCCTAGAAGCTTTAGAAGATCTCCCTCCAGCCATTCTCTAACTCACACTGAAAGATTCAAACACCAACACGGTCATTCAAGGAAACAACTCAGTTTATGTCAAGTATAGTAAGTCCCTAATTACAATGGCCATTTGTGATTAGCCACTTACTTTACTCTTCATGCCCCAAGTATTACCTGTCCTGACTACATCAGTATTTAAATCTACATACAACACATAACCACATACCATGCGCACATAAAACCGGTTAACTTTAAGAAAATACCTGATGGCACGCAGCTACTCGATTTGGCATCCCATTCCCCTTTCGTCCCATTCTCAGTTTAAGTTAAGGTTTATTTTGAAAATTTACCCATTTCACTTAAACTTTGGCTCTGATACCAACTTGTAAGGCCCCGTTCCCGGGACGCTTACAGTTGGTCATTCATCGCGCGTAGAACATATAATTACATTTGTCTCATGAAAATATTGCAGCGAAAACATTCAAAAATGACATCTCATTTCATTATAAACACTTTTGCTCAATAATACATCATTATCCGATTACAAAATACATGTTTGCATTATAACACAAAAGCTTTATAAATGGATGCCATCCCAAAAGAGCTGAGTAGCCTTGCAGTGCCATCCTCAGCAATCATTACCTGCCAACTGGAAAACATATAAAAAGTCAGCGTTGCTGAGTGAGTTCTAGCTTTATAATAAAACATACTTTACTTTCATTTAAAACCACTCGTTACTTTTGCATGATCTCACATCATACGTACGCATAGATAACGTCATTATTATCTCCTTCATTCATTCATTCATTCGTTCCATATAACTTTACTTGCGCATCGGATATCATCCGTACCAATACCATATGCTACACCCCGAACAGTCTTAGCTACTGGGCCGAAGTCAATAATTGAACAGCTGAGCGTATGCCGCAGTACTAGGGGTAAGCGGTAGAGGTTCTACATAAATGGTCAATCACAAAGAAGGACCTGTTATCTGATGCATGCAAGACTTTTCATTTCTTTCCGCTTTACGTTACATAATACTTCATTTCATTCATTATCATAACACGAAAGCCATAGGAAAGATAAACATACATCATACTAAGGAACATTAACATGCATCAACATCACGTCATACAGGGCAACATTGTACATACATAACATGCATCATGCATAAACATGCAACATCATCATCTCTATGCCCTACATGTTTTCTATGGCCATAACAGTTATCTTACATGCTCTTACGGGAACCTTTACGTCAAAACTTACATCTGCACTTTCCCCCGAAAGCCAGATGTCTAACTACACTTTCCTTCGGGTGCAACAGCCCTATTCGAGCGTATGGACACCCTTCAGTCGCATGACCTCCACGCGACTGAACACCATGCGATTGGACTCATGTGGATGAACATCTATGCGAATGAACACCCAATCGTGCGTATGGACCTCATGCGGATGGAACTAATGCGAATGAGCACCTATACGACTAACCTCATGCGAATGGACTCATGCGACTAAGCACCTATGCGACTGGACCCTTAGTCGTACGACTCCCCATGCGACTGGACTCCCAATCGTGCGAATGAAACCTTAGTCGTGCGATTGAACCCTCAATCGTGCGAATGAATCCCAATCATGCGAATGACCCTCAATCGCCTCTCAATCGGACGTATGGCCTCCATTCGGTCGCCTAGCCCTAGCTGATGCAGAATGGAGTTCATCCTGAACCCAATCTGCCATTTTCGGCCCCCAAGCTCATCCAAACCCATCCTAAGCCTAAATCAACCATCCTAGACCTTAGGAATGCATACCACAACACCATACAAGCGCACACAAGCCCGGAAACATACACGAAACGCATCACACACATCACACCCAAATGGGTCAAACACATACACACACAAAAACGGGTTTTTGATGCTTTCCAGCTCCAAAATCGGTTGGAAACAAGTAAAAGTGGGGTCCTAGAACTCACACAAACAAGCACAACGATAAGGGCTTCGATTTGGCTTGCTACACAACGAGTTTGGCCACCGGAACCACCCGAACCGACCCTTTTTCCTCTTTTCTTCTTCTTTCCCTCTTCTCCTCTCTAGATGGCTGATTTGTGAGTGTGGGGGAGAGGGTAAGGGCTGCCCTCTCCCTTATATACTCTCACTCGCCCGACTTTCTTTCGTTGGCGAGTTTGGTCCCTCGACTTTGGACTTTATTTCTTTTTCTTCCTTCGTCGGCTTCAAAATAATAAATAAGCGGGTGTTACACTATATCCCTCGAAAGGGTCAACTATATCCCTCGAAAGGGTCAACTGTATCCCTAGAAAGGGGGTTGTGTACTTTATACAAGGCCGACCCAATCACCCAAGGTACGCTACAAAGGTCCTGCCAATCTCCAAGACTGCCTCTGTGTGCATAATAGGGTAACTAACCCGCAGCACAGTTGAGCTAACGACAACACGGTCGTGTACCTCCTATAAGCTTGCAAGACTTGTTAACATTTTATTAGTGTTCCTCTTATTTTTTTATTCCTCTTTCTCTTTATTATTACAATATACTTTACGTTACGATAATAAACATACCACGTAAAGTCACATTCTATAGGTAATAATAATAATAGCAATAATAATAATAAGGAACAATCATAAGACAATCATAATCAATCATAATCATGCATGAAACCTATCATTAATAAGCCCTAGTCAACCTCGGTCAAAAACCCTAAAAGCACAGGCTCCCAAAAATTCTACAATAAATTCTAAGTGTTAGGCGCTTTGACACTATTTAGGCGCATGAGCCCTATTTGGGCGTTTCATCACTATGTAGGCGCATCAGCCAACACTTAACCATTTTAACTCTTAGGCGCATGAACAATTCAGGTGCATGGGCACTATTCGAGCGTATGAACACTTAGGCGTATGGGTTATTCGGACGCATGAACACTTGGGCGCATGGGCCACTTGGGAGCATGGGCCACTTGGGCGCATGGGCCACTTTGGGCGCATGGGCCACTTTAGGCGCATGGGTTGTTCTTGGACTTTTCTAAGGAAGTTCTCAGGTGTATGAGCTACTGTTCAGTCGCATGGAATACACTTAAATTCTTCTAAGGAAATTCTAGGCGCATGAGCCTTATCTAGGCGCATGGGCATTCTGTTCAACATGTTTCCAGTATGATTTTGAACCCATTCATCATACCTATCTGTTCTAAGCTTAACATGGCAATTCTAAACATGAATAATCTATAAGCATTTAAGAACCCCATCCAACATGCATAATGCATATGGGTAAACATACATAACATTGTAAAAACGTTTTAAATACATTTTCAGCCCCAAAGATGTGTAAAACAAGTAGAAACCGGGGTCTAGAAACTCACCTGATACAACTTGGGTGTTTCTTCCTTCTAACCCTTTTGCAACTGAGTTCAAGCACCTAAAAACACCACCAAACACACACACACCCGAGCACATACACAAACACATAAGCACATAAACATGTAACCGGGATATAACCCTGCATAAACACTTAAAAACCTTGAATTCTTACCTTGAATTCACTTTCTCTTCTTCTTGTTTTCTCCAACCGAGAGTTCTGCTCTCTTCCTTTCTCTCTCTAAAATCCGATTTGCAAAAAGGTGAAAAGTAGCATGGTGTGTGCGGCCATGTTGCTTTTGTACCAACTTTTATCCTTTTTCCCTTTTTGACACTTTTAACCCTTCATCTTGGGTTAATTGATGTTTTCTTTCTTTTTATTTCCTTTATTAGAATAACCGGGTGTTACAAGTCCACCCCCCCTTATATAGGTTTCGTCCCCGAAACCTGTTATTCCTCAAACAGACGAGGATAATGCTGCCTCATTTCCTCCTCAGTTTCCCATGTTGATTCGGATCTCTTTCTGTGCTTCCACTGTACACGCACAAGAGGAACCACTTTATTCCTCAGCCTTTTCTCTTTACGATCGATGATTGCCACTGGTTGCTCCATATAATTGAGTCGTTCATCTACTTCTATATCCTCCAGTGGAACAATCATATCTTCATCAGCTAAGCACTTTCTCAGGTGAGATACATGGAATGTCGGGTGAATTCCACTTAACTCATCTAGTAATTCCAACCTATATGCCACCTCTCCTACTCGAGCAATGATTCGGAAAGGTCCTATGTATCTTGGGCTTAGCTTACCTCGTTTCCTGAATCGTATGATACCCTTCCAAGGTGAGACCTTCAACATAACCCGATCACCCACCTGGAACTCGATCGGTCTGCGTCGTTTATTGGCATACGACTTCTGTCTATCTTTGGCTGCCTTCATAAAGGCCTTAATCTTCTCTAGCTTCTCAGTCGTAGCCTCGATGACCTCGACACCTCCCAATTCTTTCTGCCCAATGTCTCCCCAACATTCGGGCGTCCTACATCTTCTATCGTATAGCATCTCGTATGGTGGCATGCCAATACTGGCATGATAACTGTTATTGTATGAGAATTCAGCTAACGGTAAGTGGTCATCCTAACTTCCCCCAAAATCAATCACACATGCCCGAAGCATGTCTTCCAACATCTGAATGGTCCTTTCTGACTGACCATCAGTTTGGGGATGATAAGCCGTGCTAATATGTAACCTCGTCCCCATGGTATCGTGGAATTTCTTCCAGAATTTAGAGGTAAACCGGGTGTCACGATCAGACACAATGGATACCGGCACACCATGACGAGTTACAATTTCCTTAATGAAAAGGTCAGCCAACCTCTCAGATGAATATGTCTCGCGAATCGGTAGGAAGTGAGCACTCTTCGTCAAACGGTCTACAATCACCCATATGGCGTCGTACCCTTTCGGCGTACGCGGCAGCTTCGTTATGAAATCCATGGTGATGTGCTCCCACTTCTATTTCGGTATATCCAAAGGTTGAATCTTCCCATACGGCTTTTGGTGCTCGGCCTTCACTTGTAAGCAAGTAAGGCACTTACTCACATACTCCACCACATCACGCTTCATACCCGGCCACCAATAATCTTTCTTCATATCCTGATACATGTTCGTGGCACCCGGATCGATGGAGTATCGAGTCTTGTGAGCTTCATCCATAATCTTCGCCCGTAGATCCCCAAAACGAGGAATCCACACTCGTCCAAATCGGGTTTTAACACCAAGTGTGTTTTCACCCAGTTCCCTGACCAGACCTCTCATTCTTTCCGAGTTAAGATGATCTTCTTTCAGTGCCTCATCTTGAAACTCTTTAACTTGCTTAATCACATCAGAGGTCATGATCAGTTGATATGCATTCACCGGAATCGGCTCGGGCCTCTCTTTTCGGCTAAGGGCATCGGCCACCACGTTGGCTTTGCCCGGATGGTAACGGATTTCGCAATCATAATCCTTTTTAAGCTCCAACCATCGTCTCTGCCTCATGTTCAGATCCTTCTGCTCGAAGAAGTACTTCAAGCTCTTGTGGTCAGTAAAGATGGTGCACTTTGTCCCGTACAGATAGTGCCTCCAAATCTTTAGTGCGAAGACCACTGTTGCTAACTCCAGGTCATGAGTAGGATAATTAACCTCATGCACCTTCAGTTGTCGGGATGCGTAGGCTATCACCTTACCTCGCTGCATCAACACGCAACCCAACCCCGAGTAGGAAGCATCTGAATAGACCACCAAATCCTCGCTTCCTTGGGGTAATGACAAGACAGGGGCTTGGGTCAGTCCTGCTTTTAACTCCTCAAAAGCCCTTTCTTTTTCTTGACCCCACTCGAAATTCACATCCTTACGGGTCAACTTAATCAACGGGGAGGCTATCTTGGAGAAGTCCTGAATGAACCTACGATAATATCCCGCCAACCCCTAGAAACTACGAATCTCGGATGGCGTCGTTGGAGACTTCCATCGCATCACGTCGTCCACCTTAGCGCGGTCTACCATAATCCCCTCGGGATTTACCACGTGACCTAAGAATTGAACTTCGCGCAACCAGAACGCGCACTTGGAGAATTTAGCATACAACTTCTCCCTTCTTAAGGTCTCCAACGCCTCCCGAATATGACCGGCATGCTCTTCTTCGCTCCTCGAGTAGATCAGGATATCATCAATAAACACAATCACTGATCTATCCAACATTGGCCGACACACTCGGTTCATCAAATCCATAAAAGCAGCTGGCGCATTGGTCAAACCAAACCACATAACGAGGAACTCGTAATGACCGTAGCGCGTGCGAAAAGCTGTTTTAGGGATATTCTGCTCCTTCACCTTCAGTTGATGGTAACCTGATCATAGATCTATTCTCGAGAACCAACTGGCACCTTGGAGCTGGTCAAACAAATCATCAATTCTTGGTAAGGGGTATCAGTTCTTCACCGTCAACTTGTTCAGCTCTCGGTAGTCAATGCACATCCTCATACTACCGTCTTTCTTCTTCACAAACAGGACCGGAGCACCCCAGGGCGAGATACTCGGTCTAATGAACCCCTTATCGAGCAGCTCTTGCAACTGCTCCATCAGCTCTTTCATCTCTGTCGGAGCTAACCGATATGGTGCTTTGGCAACGGGTTGAGCACCGGGTATTAGATCAATTTGGAACTCAATTTCGCGGTCCGGTGGCACGCCGGGTAAGTCTTCCGGGAATACGTCCGGAAAGTCGCACACCACTGGCACTTCGGATAATTGCGGTACCAACGCATCCACATCTTTTACGTAGGCTTAGTAGGCGCTACATACACGTCATATGCACTTCCCCGTCACCGTCATCGAAATCATCTTCGGGATCGTAGTAACGCGATCTCCATGAACCGTAACTAAACTCCCATCGGATGCAACCAATCGAATCATCTTCTTTCGACATACAATGTTTGCTTCATAGGTTGCTAACTAGTCCATCCCTAGTACTACATCAAATCCACCTAGGGGTATCACATGCAACCTAGCAGCGAACCTATGACCTTCTAATTCTATGGCACAGTTCTCTATCACATCAGTAATTCTGGTGGACTTACCAATGGCAGTTTCTATATCGAATGGTTCACTAATCTTTCTACTACTAACAGGCAACTTAGCACAGAAAGTAGTGGAAATAAAACTCCTGCTAGCACCGGAATCAAACAATACAGAGGCATAAATTTGGTTTACTAGAAACATACCTGACACAACATCGGGATCAACTCTGGCTTCCTCCCGGGTCATAGTGTAAGCTCTAGCACTTGCCCTCTGCCCTCCTTCCTCCGGCTTCTTATTCCCCGCTCCCGAGCTCTCTGCCCTCAGCTTCTTGCAGTCTCTAGCGATGTTGCCAGGCTGGCCACACCTGAAGCATACGTTCATCGCCATCCTACACTCACCAGTATGCTCCCTTCCACATTTGCCACACTTCTTCCGCCCGACACTAGATGTTACCACACGTCGATCACCCACCTTCGCCACCTTATTATTTGAAGCGGCTCCACCACGTCCAAACTGTTTCCCATTCCAGTTACGGTCACCTCCATCCTTCTTGTTCACCTCAGCCACCACCACCTCGCGCTCATCATATAATCTACCAGCAAAATCAACCGTCGATCTAAAGGTGCTCGGCCAGGCGGCGATCATATGCCTACGGATATCCGTCGGCAGCCCCTGGATGTATCTCTTAATCTTTCGTGACAGTGGTGTCACTTGATCGGGCACCAGTCGCTCCATTTCATTAAATTTAGTGGTGTACTGCTGGTGTGTCATCGTTCCCGCCTCCAGTTGCAAGAAATCTCTTTCTACCTTGTCCATCTCTCTGTGAGGACAGAATTCCTCAATCACTAACTTCTTTAGTTCAGGCCATCTCATTCTTCCAATGGCCCTGCTACCCTCGGCTTGGACAATGTTGTCCCACCAGCACAAAGCCGAGTCTACAAAAGAGTGGGTAGCGAATTTCACCTTCTGATCCTCACGGCACTCACTGATATCGAGAACGGCCTCCATTTCCCTCACCCACCGGTGAGCAGCAGCCGCAGTGCCGTTTCCGTCAAAGGTAGGGGGCTTGCATCTCATAAACGCCCCGTAGTTACAGCCTCGGGTCGCCTCCGGCGTAGGCTCTTCTTCTTCCTTCTCCTCGTCATCAGAGAGAACCGTTTCTGGCTCTGGTTGCTCCCGTCCTCCCGAGGACCTGTTTCTTTCCCCTTCCTTTAACGCCTTGATCACTTCGATCATCACAAACGGTAGAATCGTCTGCATGACCTGATGAACCTCTTCCACCACAGCCTCCTTTACTGAGGCTCTCAGATTGACGCTCTCGTCGCCACCCTCCGGATGAGGGATCTTTGGTCCCTCATGAACCACCTTCTTGACTCTGGGTCTCCCTCTTTTAGGTCGCGGAGCAGCACCATGACCTCCACCACGAGAGGCCTTTGAAGATCTACCGCCAGCCATCCTCTAAAGCACACTATAAGATTCAAACACTAACGCGCTCATTCAAGGTAATAGCTCAGTTTATGTTAAGTATAGTAAGTCCCTAATTACAGTGGCCAGTTGTGATTAGCCACTTACTTTACTCTTCATACCCCAAGCATTTCCTATCCTGACTTAATCAGTATCTAAATCTACTAAGAGCACATAAATCAAATAGCATGCGCACATAATACCGGTTAACATTAAGAAAAGACATACCTGATGGCACATAGCTACTCGGGCTGACATCTCAACATTTGTCCCATTTTCAGTTTAAGTATAGGTTTTAAAAATTTTGTTTAACCCAATTCTCTTAAACTTTGGCTCTGATACCAACTTGTAAGGCCCCGTTCTCGGAGACCTCACTGTTGGTCATTCACAGCATTAAATACATTAAACATTATAAATTTACAAACTTAAGCAGCGAATCATTTTACTGTATGCCTTGTTTATTCTATTTTCTTTTATCTTTATCTTTCACTGTCTGTATGGACCAATGAGCAATACCCCAACTATATGCGCGAAGGAAAACGGGTGATGGGCCATCTATATCCCTCGAAAGGGTCAACTACATCCCTCGAAAGGGTCAACTGTATCCCTCGAAAGGGTGCTGTGTACTGTATACAAGGCCGACCCAATCACCCAGGGTACGCTAAAAAGGTCCTGCCAATCTCCAAGACTGGCCCTGTGTGCATAATAGGGTAACTAACCCGCAGCACAATTGAGCTAACGACAACACGGTCGTGTACCTCCTATACGCTTGCAAGACTTGTTAACATTTTATTAATGTTCCTCTTCTTTTCTTTATTGCTCTTTCTCTTTATTATTATAATATACTTTACGTTACGATAATAAACATACCACGTAAAGTCACATTCTATAGGTAATAATAATAATAGCAATAATAATAATAAGGAACAATCATAAGGCAATCATAATCCATCATAATCATGCATGAAACCCATCATTAATAAGCTCTAGTCATCCTCGGTCAAAAACCCTAAAAGCACTGACTCCCAAAAATTTTGTAATAAATTCTAAGTGTTAGGCGCTTTGACACTATTT
The DNA here is from genome assembly GCA_025215565.1 of Flaveria ramosissima. Classification (NCBI taxonomy): domain Eukaryota; kingdom Viridiplantae; phylum Streptophyta; class Magnoliopsida; order Asterales; family Asteraceae; genus Flaveria; species Flaveria ramosissima. Next base: position 47,543,916 of record CM046029.1, on the reverse strand, counting down.
AGGCGCATGAACCCTGTTTGGGCGTTTCATCACTATGTAGGCGCATCAGCCAACACTTAACCATTTTAACTCTTAGGCGCATGAACAATTCAGGCGCATGGGCACTATTCGGGCGTATGAACACTTAGGCGTATGGGTTATTCGGACGCATGAACACTTGGGCGCATGGGCCACTTGGGCACATGGGCCACTTTGGCGCATGGGCCACTTTGGGCGCATGGGCCACTTAGGCGCATGGGCCACTTTGGGCGCATGGGCCACTTTAGGCGCATGGGTTGTTCTTGGACTTTTCTAAGGAAGTTCTCAGGCGTATGAGCTACTGTTCAGTCGCATGGAATACACTTAAATTCTTCTAAGGCAATTCTAGGCGCATGAGCCTTATCTAGGCGCATGGGCATTCTGTTCAACATGTTTCCAGTATGATTTTGAACCCATTCATCATACCTGTCTCTTCTTTTCTCCAACCAAGAGTTCTGCTCTCTTCCTTTTTCTCTCTAAAATCCGATTTGCAAAAAGGTGAAAAGTAGCATGGTGTGGGCGGCCATGTTGCTTTTGTACCAACTTTTATCCTTTTCCCCTTTTGACACTTTTAACCCCTCATCTTGGGTTAATTGATGTTTTTTTCTTTTTATTTCCTTTATTAGAATAACCGGGTGTTACAATGTGTCTACTATAGGAAAATAACCACACTATTTTTAGTAAAGAATGCTACATTATTGGTACATGTGTTGTTTTATGGTAAAAATAATCACTTATTGGCGAAACAAAACATTCGGTGTTGTTTATAGGTAAACATTAATTTGTTTTATGATAAACTAACACCGAATCAACTGTCTTATTGATAAAGTGATATAAAATCAGATGTTTTTTTTGGTAAAATAGTATAAAAGTAAGTAATTTGGTGTTGTTAACGACAAGTGCATTTGCCTACATATCTATGTGAAAAAAGTATAATTTAGTTTTTCTAAACGATGTGCTCTTATCATATGAAACAATAATGTAAGCAGTTAAATTAGGTAATATATGTAGAAAATAGGTTCACTTTTATATTAAAAAATAATAATTCTAACGATACTCTTGTTAGCCATGAGAAATATTTTAGTACAATACGTTTACAAATACGACAAAAAAATAAATATAAATAATATTTATGTACCAAACTTGATTCGAACAAACGTCCTTAGTATATACTCCAACGAGTGTTCACATAAAATTCTTGACAAGAGTCTTCATCACGTTTGAATCTTCAACCATACCCCTTGACTATTACTAATAACAAATAAAAGATTGACGGTTGTGGCTGAGGATCGTGTTATACACAGGTCCCTTAAAACAGATTTCGCGTCTCTACTCAAGACAACGCGTCTGTCTCCCAGGGTACAACAACCAAAGCAGTATGACTGCCGGAGCGTGCCTCGGCCCGAGAGATCACCGTGTAAAGTATGTGTTATGATGTTATATGGAACAAGATTAAAGATGATATATATTGCTTTCATATGTAGATTTATCCACACTTGTGAATCTTTATGATAATTTCAAATGAAGCTTATCGGTATATCTCATACTTGTGTATTTCATCTCAATACACTTATCATATTTTCGATCTCATGATACACTTTTCATATTTTCGATCTCATGATATTGTATGACATTTGATGTCTCATCTTTGACACTTAAAAGAATTCAACAACTCTCAAGTTTTTTTCTATGCAAATCTTTTATTGCACTATCCGTTTAAAGTTATATATTTCCATTTAAATTATTTCCTTCAAAATCATTTCGAAAGTCATAATAGAAATTAATTTATTTCGTTGTAAATATTACATATGTTATCTTAAGATTTGGAACACAAATAATAATACAACCGAAAATGAAAAGTAAAGTGTAAAACACTTTTTAATAATAATTTAAACGGATAAAAGTTACATCTAGACATCAAATCTCAAAGTGTTATTAGCTATAACACTTTCATCATTAGCAATGATATCGATTATATGGCATGTCTTGAGGTACTCCCTCAATATACTTTATGCACTCATACGATCAAGTTTCTCATCTTATCTTGAAACTCTAATTTAAATAGTCAAAACCGAAAGAAAAAGACAATGTTATGCATACACTATCTTATTCATAAGTAGTTGTATTTGAATAATTATTTCTATTCACAACAACCTCGAGTTGTTTTTTTGTCGTATAATCTCATCGAGACTATTATGTGATTTGAGACGCGTTACTTCTCACATAAGTAGCTAATCATTTTAGATTGCAAAACACATGTTTTATTCATTCAAAACATGTTGTTTTTTTCCGAATAATCTCATCGAGAATATTATGTGATTTGAGACGCGTTATTTCTCACATGAGTAGCTAATCATTTTAGATTGCAAAACACATGTTTTATTCATTCAAAACATTTCCTAGCTTTGCAATTTTTAAAAATATATCATTTTTATTTTATCTCTTGATCACAATAGTGAAAACCATAAACTAAAAAAATGATTTTATAGTGTAAATTAATATCTAACACGCTCGTTAGAAGACAAACGATTACAAACCGTTTTTTTAAAAAAATTATTTAACATTTTCGATGTGTAGAATAAGTCGTTTTAACACATTTATTACAGAATGAACGTTTTTAAACACATTTTGGTTTACATACATAAACCGTTTCTAACAAATGATTTCAAGTATCATTTTAAATATTACTGTTCTTATTACATAAATCGTTTTCTAACACGCTCGTTAGAAAATAAATGATCACAAATATAATTTTAAGCTTATTTGTTAGAAATAACCACTTCTAACCCGTACGTTAGAAATAAACGAATACAAAGATCGTTTTTAGAGACTTTCCGATTTATATAAAATAAATCTAGTTCTAACTTACTCGTTAGAAATAAACGATTACATAAATCGTTTTTTTATATATAAAATATAATCCGGTTCTAACACGCTTGTTAGAAATAAACAACTACAAAAAATATTTTTTTAGCTTGTCGGTTTATATATAATAAACCCGCTTCTAACACGCTCGTTGGAACTAAACGATTACAAAATCGTTTGTAAGCTTCTCGTCTCATATAAGAAAGACTATTTTTTTTGTTGTTGCAAAACACTAGTTTTAATTTCTTTCTAAAACAAAATTTGGTTTTGCTTAAATCATTGGAATCATGAATAGTTTTGAAACTATAAACCCATGATTTTTTAATGGTTTTTAGTAATTAAACCATCTCTAACACACACGTTAGATTGATAAACATTTACAAAAATATTTTAATATATGATTGAATCAAGGTATTTGTTTGGTAACTTATTATTTTGGATTTTAGATTGTACCCCAATCTTTAATAAAATTCAAACATGGTATTGTACTATGTTATTTCCCAAAAATTGTTTGATTTTCAACAAAAATATCAACTAATATTTTCTTTAACGTTTCGTGAACCCAAAAAATAGTAATAGGTTTTTAAAATCCAATACACGAAATCTGTTTTAAGATTGTAGGAAATAAGTTCACTTTTATATTAAAAAAATAATAATTTTAACGATACTCTCGTTAGCCATGAGAAATATTTTAGTACAATACGTTTACAAATACGACAAAAAAATAAATATAAACAATATTTATGTACCAAACTTGATTCGAACAAACGTCCTTAGTATATACTTCAACGACTTTTCACATAAAATTCTTGACACGAGTCTTCGTCACGTTTGAATCTTCAACCATACCCCTTGACTATAACAAATAACAAACAAAAGATTGACGGTTGTGGCTGAGGATCGTGTTAGACACGGGTCCCTTAAAATAGATTTCGCGTCTCTACTCAAGACAACGCGTCTGTCTCCCAGGGTACAACAACCAAAGCAGTATGTACTGCCGGAGAGTGCCTCAGCCCGAGAGATCACTAGGTAAAGTATGTGTTATGATGTTATATGGAACAAGATTAAAGATGATGGTGTATGAAGAACAATTTAGAGAGTGCTCCTCTCTAAATTTCTATAAAACTTGGATACTAAAGAAAATATATTTCTTCTTCTTCTCTCTTTTCATCATCATGAGTTTGTTTATATACTCATGCTAATAAGTTCATATTAATGTGAGTTGTATGATTCACAACCAAAACTCCCATTTGATTTATGAAATGTTTTATGAGACCAAATTAAATCTCTCATTTTATTCATGACAAGTTTAATACCAATTTTAATAAAATTATGATCCATAATAGACATTCATAATATTTATTAAAAGACTTGGTCAACATAAAACATCCATGTTAATCAATACACGGCTTTATTAGCATTATGCAAGAAATTACAAAATTTCCTACAATAATCACCCAAGTTTTACTTTCTTCATTTCGACCACGCAACTTCGAGCATCGATATCTAATTTATCTTACCTTCAGTTTGGACACGGCATAGTTCAACGAGAACTTAAACCAATAAATAAATAACTATTTATATAACAAATATATAAATATAATTATTTTGTGTCCAAAATTCCAACAATCCCCCACATGAATGGAGATCGATCAAAACACACAAAATTCCCAATGAAAACTCGACAGTTGAGTCTTGCAAGATAGGTTGGTGTTCCCATTGAACCTTCCTTTGTGAAGCATATTTAGCCTATTGGTGGTGTGTAGACGCGATGTCTTTGAACAGACCCCGTTTTGGTGTAGACGACAATATACATTCACACAAGACTCTCCCTAGTCGGGCACATCCCCTCGTTGTTGTGTCCGTTATGGTCATGGATCACTATCCTGGTTCTGCGAGAGCTGTAGGATTTGCGCCACCCCACAAATTCATTCGAAGCGACCCCACTTCTCTCTAACATAGGTGATTCCATGAATCATTAAAAGCATTATGGTTATATTGATTCTCACAATCATTTAACCTGAATATGCTTAACCTTTCCTTGGTCACAGGTTCAGGGTACTCCCCTAGAGTGAATGGACTAGGAAGTTCGTGACTCCCTTTTTGTTTTAGGGTACTCCCCTATAGTGACTCCGTTGGTCATATGATTAAGTTGTCCTATTGAACCTATATCTTGGGATCTCCAGTCAACTAGGTTAGGTTTCCCTCATATTCCCCTTTTTCCTACGGGCTTTAGTCCAATTTCTCTCTATCTCATCTCGTTTCAACCCATTGGTTGTTTGGATCCAAAATTATTATCTATCACTTTGTCAAGTCGATATAGATAACTTCAATCGAGATAAGTGTTCATGACGTGTTCTTAACTAGTAAATTAATAATGTCTTTTGTGAAACTTCTAAGTGTATTTAAGAATACAATTCTTATTTCAAGACGAACACATCTCTATTATGTCTTTGGTAGAAGACATCTATCAAAATTCTAAATCTAGCCAATTAGAATTTGAGTCTATCATAGACTTCTTATGATCTTTGTGTACTACACTAGATATCTTTGGATTGTCAAAATCCATATTGCTAACATTTTATTTTCAAATGCAAGAAACCCCCACATTTAAGTGTTATTAGATAACATCCATATAAGGTAATGAAAGGTTCTCCCTTTCTAAATATGTTTGTGAAAACTTCTCACAAAATCATTTCTACATACCCTAAAGGGTTGTTTCTAAAATGGCATCTCCCCCACATTTCTTGCAATTTGATTTCAAAGTGAGGTTTGCTATCGGACAAACCTAGAAAACTGAGTCCTCCTCATTAAGCTTTGTGTACTAGATAACATTATCTAGTTAGTTAAGTTTTCCATAGGTTATATCAACCTCCTTGAACCGAATGAATATCCTCTTTCAACTTTGTATATACATAAGTGTCCTCCTTAGAGCATCATAATTGATAAGTACTAGGCTAGCATGCTTTAGACTACAGTACTTTAGCATGTGAGCAGAAGATGCATCATTCCTGATCCTTCACAGCTTTAAGGAATAACACATTATCCCTTCTCCATATTCATATCTTATTATAGACAAATCATGAGACTTATTCATCATCATTCAGTATAGGAACATAACTCGTTTTCCTTTAAACCTCTCATCCACAAGCAAGTTACTAGTCATAATTGCAGGATCGGGTTTTGACACTTAAACACTTGTGATTCTCTCAAACTCACTTATAATATCACTCAAACAAGATGAAGCAATGCCTTTAACAAGAGTTGATAATAATATAATAAGTAATCAAAGAACAAGCAGAAGTATTTTCAAGGTACTTGTATATATTACTTCTCAACTCAAGATTACAAGACACTTACAAGCATGAAACAAGAGTTACAATGAGAAACTATATATACTAGATCCTACAGCCGGTTATACTTGATACCAGCTGGAAATCTACGACTAAAGCATATACTACAATGCTATAGTTAAGGTATCTTAGATAAAGTATTATCTAAGATATGGTAGTCATGACATGTCCATGACTTACCTTTTGTCACCAACTAAAGATGGCAACTGTACTTAACATAAAAAGGTAAACAGTAGATTAAAGTATGGTCAACTACATGGCTTTTAAGAAAACGCCATGCAGTATCTCAGAGATTTGCAGCGGGGTGTCAGACAGACCATACTTATGTCTACTGGATAATAGAAGTGTCTTCCGAAGGTTAACTGGCTTCGGAAGAACAAGTTCTTCCGAAGCCACTTATACTTCGGAAGATGCTTCTATGCTTCCGAGGCTTTGAGGACTTCTTTATACTTCGGAAGTTGACTTCAGAACTTTGTCTTTAAGTCTTGATCTTCGGAAGTAGCTTCTTTGTCTTCGGAAGTTGGAGTTTTCCTTCGGAAGTGTATTTTACACTTAGACTTCGGAAGAGCTCCTTCTTCCTTCGGAAGTTCTACACTTGGCTTCGGAAGTCCTTTGTATGTTGTACTCAAAATCTTCTAAGTGACTTAGTTTTGGTTGCAACAGCCTCTCTAGATCCAACAAACTCCCCCTAGGCTGATGCTACCAAAACTTCACTTATTTCTGCTTCTCAAAGCTTTCAGCACCAGGGACAAAAGATATTTGTCTGTCTCTCTGTTCTTCCCGGAAGTAGTACTGAGAAGCTTGTACAAGTCATTCGTGGATAGGAGATCTAGTCTATCACTTTGAATGACATGTACCCTTTGTTGTGACCCCCTGAAGAGAGTTAGTTGACGGGAGTTATAATCATACTCCCATCTAACTATGGGCTCAAGTTCAGGACCTTCAACCATTTGAAGAAAGGCTTTGCCTTTGGTTGCTGATCCTTTCCTTTCCTCCTCCTCTCTCAGTTTCAACTCCTCTTCGACCTTGCTTCTAGCAGTAAGCTCAGCCATATGAAGGCTGCCTAGATGATTTCTGATGTGGGAAGCTACATCGGAGTTTGAAAGGTTGGAGAATGGTTTCTATGCTAACTCAGCAATATCAAATCTGCTTAAGTGTAGCAGAGATGAGGCACTCAGTCTGTTAAGCTCTCCATCCTCTCTCTCAACAACAAAGTTGTGAGAAGAGTCTTCGAACCTCCACTGGATTATCTTCTTTCTGGGTACAAGAGATTGTCTTGGTACCCTGTCTCCTTTCTTTGTATCCAGCAGAGTCACCAGCTTTCTCCTCAGCTTCTTTTCTTCCTCATTCAATGTGTCTGAATTGAGGCCAAGGAGTTTTGCAGCTTGGTCCAAAGTTCCTCTAGGCAGATCAAGAAACTCATCTCTTGTGAGGGAACTTGAGGATCCATAAACATAAGTCAAGTTGACTGAATCCTCCTCACAGGAGATGTCGCTCAGAGTTGTACAGTTGATGAGCTTAGTTTTGATCGCCTTGAATTCCTCCATAGAGAGATGTTTGGAAGGCTGAGGGGATGGTTTGATTGGTTGTTGGGTAGGTTTAGGAGTTTGGGTTCTGGCTAAGGTTTTGGGTTGGATGATGGGTAGTTTAGGTGGTGTGAAGAGGTTGGTGGGTGTGATGGTGTAGGTTCAGGGGTGAAAGGTTCAGAAGTGGATTCAGTTTTGATTGGGAAGGGAAAGGGTATAGGTTCAGGTTGAGGTTGGGTTTGGATTTTGGGTTGAGAGGTTTGCTTTGAAGGTCATCCCCTATCCCCTTCTATACATCTCTTTTCTTCTCCCCGCACGAATGACAGCCTTGATGTCACTGACATGTCGTTGGAGAGTCTTCTCAGACATGGGACCCACCTGCCTGCCAGAGAAGCCGTGAGCTTTAAGATAATTCTTCATCCAAGCTTTCTCACCTATCTTCTTGGCGGCAGATAGTCCAGCTTCTTCTTCTTTATTTCTCTTCTCCACCAGCTTCTCCCTTGCAGCTCTCTTTCTCTCCTTCTCCATTTGATCTTGCTCTTTGTTGAAGAGCCATAAGATTGTATCACTATTGTGTGGAGACAACTCCTCTTGAGAGAATCCTTTGGAGAGTAGGAAAGTGATCCTTTCTCTCCTGAGCTGCAGATCAGCTTCCCTTTCTTTTCTCTGCCTTTCTTCTTCTAAGGCCAACCTTGCAGCCTCTTCTTTTTGCTGTCTTTGCAGCAAGGTTGCCTTTTCAAGCTCTATCAGCTCCTCTAATGGTAGCAGGAGTACATCTTCCGAAGCAGCCCCTAGACTGACAAGTCTATCTATTACCTCTACCCTTCTTCGATTGTTGACTGTCTCCTGGTTGGCTGCAGCTGCTTTGGTACTTGCAGCTAACAGTTTCCCAGTTGGTAGTCTGCCTTTCCTTTTGAGCTTTTCCAACCTTTCTTCTTCCAGAAGCTCTTCCGAAGTCATCTTCCTCTTGCCTTTTATGTCTTCGGAAGTGCTGGACTTTGGGGGTTCTTGGATAGAAGATCCAGGTTGGGTGGTAGAGGTAGGAGCTGGAGTCAGTGCAGATGTTAGAGCCAATGGTTGGCTGAGAAAGTCCTCCCTATTAAACTCAGATGCAAGTTCCAAAATTGCATCTGTGACTATTAGATCATCGGAAAGAGAAAATAGTCCTTCCGCAGCAGCAATCTCAGCTTCGGAAGTTTGAGTTTGTTCTTCCGAGGCTTTGAATTGTGCTTCGGAAGTCTGTGAAAATACACCTTCTGTCCCAACTGTTTCAGTTGCTGGGCCATCAGTCCTAGTTTCCCCTTCGAAATCAATCTCAGGTTCCACTTGGGCCTTAGGTTGACCAACTTCCTCAAAAGTGGTAGGAGGTGCATTCAACCTTTGAAGCTCTTGAGCTCCAAAGTAAATCACAGACATATCTGGACTAGGCTGTTCTATGAGGGATTCTAAAAGGAACTTGTTGAAGAACCTATTTAGATCCTGGAGCATCCTTTGGTCCACTTGAAAGACAACTGGAGGAGGCTTAGGGAAGATGGCGGCTTGTTGTATTGGATATCTTGAGCTCAAAGAAGTAAGAGCTTGACCTTGGGTTTCCTGTCTTTGGCTTTGTCTCTCAACACTCTCCCCCTTTTTGGTAGCATCATTTTGAGAGCTAGATGAGCTAGAGGAAGAGGTCAAGGAGACCTGAACTGGTACATGCCTAACAGATCTCTCAATCTGTTTCTCAGCTAGTTTTGCCTTGAGAGTTTCAATCTCAAGTTGCTGAGTGGCAGACTGGCACCCTGGTTTCCCTTGCACAATGATGTCTCTTTCAGAGGCATCAAAGGGCATGGTTGCCGTAGATTCAGTCTCACTGTTTTTACCACTGTCCTGAGGATCTATTGAGGCTCCTTTAGTAGTGGCAGCTGAATCTACATGAGTCCCCTCCACATCAGTGGGACTCACCTCAGTAGGGCTTTGCTGGTGTGGGCTAGAGATAAGGGGTCTCTCTAGGCTCTGTTGATCCTTAAGAGGGTGTAGTGGATCAACTTCATCGCCTTTAAGAGACATAATCTCTTCACCAGCTCCGGTCAATAGGTCAGTGAAAGAAAAGGAGTGAAGACCTAAGGACCCGGGACTTTGATCAATGTCAAAAGGCATTGAGCTGTCCCTGTGTGGCTGCTCAGGGGAGTATAAAGACTCACCCTGAGGGCTATCAGCTGGGGTTTTGGGCTCATGGGTCTGAGACTGAGGAGACTCAAGACCCATATTGAGGTCAATAGTGAAGGATGGGTGGACCTCTGGCTGAGTGGGAGCCCTTTGTTCCACTCTAGCCTTTTTGGTTTGAAGAGGAGGGGCTTGTTCAACCAGAGTAGATTGAACAAGGGTTCGTTTGGTACGTCTCTGGTAGGTAACAGTAATGGGTGGAGAAGGTAGATTTGGAATGGTGAGGGTAGTTGCTGGTGTGGGTTCATCACCTGTGGGGTGAACAGGGATGTCACCAGGAGCCATTGGCTCAATCATACCTGGAAGTAGTGCGGTATCTCTTCCAGTGTAGTTGGTAGACACTCTCTTCAAGATCTTGAAGATGGTCGGCCTCATTTGGGGAGCAGACAGAGCAGCTGCACAGACAAGCTTACCCTGATCTAGCTCGCAGTTGATTATGTGCTGGAGAAATCTGGGATACATAAAGAATGTGTCCCTTTGCAGATTTCCCATAAGGTTAGTCAGCACAAACCTTGAATAGTTGAAGCGGAGGCTTTGTACCAACCCGTGAACTAAGCACCCGAGTTCATAAGGGATTTGATCCCATCCCCCGGATTTGTTAGATAGACAGTGAAGAACCACATGCAGCAGGAACTTCCACTTATAGGAGAAGTTGAATTTGTAGACCGTTGACCTGCTTACATCTCCACTGTATCCCATTTGGAGATAAGAACTATCTAACTCAGATTTGGGGAATTCCGTCGGAGCGCCCTCATCATGGAGCTCGAGATGCTCCCTGATGATCTGTTCAGTGATGACCAACTCTTGGCCACAAATGCTTGACCTAATAGCACGAACCCCGTTTAGGGTTTCAATCCGACCATTTGCCCAAAACTCGGACATTTGGTTAGAGTAAATGGTAGGGTTTACGGTCAAGGCAGTGTAGTATGAAGATTGGGCTAGGAAAGAAATGATATCAGAGAAATCGTCATCCCTTGAAGAGTCAAGGAGTGCGACCTGGTTGTGCTGAGGGTTTAAGGCCATTTGAGAAAGATAACAGTAGAATAGTTCTGAGGAAGGTAAAGTGGAGAAGAAGAAAGCTTTTAGGACAGTGAATTGGGTTAAAAGAGTGTAAGTGATTAACCGGAAGTATTTAAATGGGTGAAATGCCGGTTTAAAGGATGGTTTGGATAAGATGATGTGAGGGTTCAGTGGATGATGTGACATGGGCGGTAAGGTTAGACCATTTAAATAATCCGACATCATTAACAAAATCTTTACTTTTTACAGTGTGGGGCCCAAAAGATTTCCGTTACACAGTAAAATCTTTCTTCCGAGTATATTGTATTTCCGAAGGTAATGTTCTTCCAAAGGCAAATTTACTTCCGAAGGTAAATTGCTTACTTCCGAGAGTATATGTTGCATTCAGATGGAGTGTGTTAAGTGCTTCGGAAGTAGATCTGAGTTGAATCTCAATCGCTTCTTCCGAGACTTAACACTCTTCCGAGAAGAAAATTATCCTGTGAGAAATTTGCTTCGGAAGATATGCCAGATATCTTCCGAAGGTTAATTTCTCTTCGGAAGAACTTATACTTAGATAAATTTAAGAAAAGATCTTTTGTAACAGGGCTTAGATTGTTTTGACATAAGACTTTACACATTAAAAAGGTTTTCAATTGAGATAAACTAATCAATGTTTATCATCCCAATAGCTGTAATGAGATATTTAAATCTCTGTTCATCAAATGCTTTGGTGAACAAATCAGCATATTGTTCATTTGAATCAACTTTGATTAGTTTGATAAGATTTTTCTCATGAATATCTCTAATGAAATGATACCTGATATCAATGTGCTTTGTCTTGGAGTGCTTTACTGGATTTTCAGTAATGGATATAGCACTGTTGTTGTCAATGTGGATAGGAGTGCTCATGAAGTTGAATCCATAGTCAATCATCTGGTTTTGAATCCACAGCAGCTGAGCACAGCAACTTGCAGCAGCAATGTATTCAGCTTCAGCAGTTGATGTAAAGACACAGGATTGCTTTTTGCATTGCCATGAGATGATCCTTCCACCAAGAAATTGACATCCACCTGATGTTGATTTCTTGTTGATATTGCAGCCACCATAATCACTATCAGAGTAACCATAGAGATTAAAATCACTATTTCTTGGATACCAGAGACCTAACTTAGGTGCTCCTTTGAGGTATCTGAGGATTCTCTTGACAGCAATTAGGTGAGACACCTTTGGAGCAGCCTGATATCTTGCACAGATGCAAGTTGCAAACATGATATCAGGTCTACTTGCTGTGAGATACATCAGAGAACCAATGATTGCTCTATACTGATGTTGATCAGTATCCTCCCCCTCAGAATCAGGGCATAAATCATGGTTTCTGGGTATGGGTGTCTTTGCTGCTTTACAATCCTTCATATCAAATCTCTCTAAGATATCATTAACATACTTAGATTGATTGATGAAGAACCCTTCCTTCAGTTGCTTTACTTGAATTCCAAGAAAAAAGTCCATTTTTCCCATAGAACTCGTCTCGAACTTCTTCTTCATTATGCTCTCAAAGTCTTTGCACATTTGGTCATTTGAGGAACCAAATATGATGTCATCAACATAGACTTGAACTAGCAAAATGTCTTTCCCAGACTTTCTAATGAAGAGAGTCTGATCAATGGTACCTCTAGTATACCCATTCTTCAGGAGAAATTGAGACAATGTCTCATACCACAGCCTAGGTGCTTGGTGCAGCCCATATAGAGCTTTATCCAACTTGCACACATAGTTTGGATGCTGTGGGTCTTCAAATCCTGGAGGCTGGCATACGTAGACTTCCCTATCTATATCCCCATATAGAAAGGCACACTTGACATCAAGCTGGTAGACAGTGAAATTCTTGGATGCAGCATAAGCAAGGAAGATTCTAACTGCCTCAAGCCTCGCAACGGTGCAAAGACATCAGTATAATCGATTCCTTCCTCTTGAGTGTATCCTTGAACCACCAGTCTTGCCTTGTTCTTGATGATCAAGCCTCTATCATCTCTTTTGTTCCTGAATACCCATTTGGTGCCTATAGGTACTTGACCAGATGGTAGCGAACATAGGTTCCAAACCTTTTGTCTTTTGAATTGAAGCAACTCCTCTTGCATTGATTCAACCCAGCTACTATCTTTCAAGGCATCTTCCACCTTCTTGGGTTCCATTTGGGATAAGAAGCATGAGTACAAGCAGACATTCCCATTATGAGTTTGTCCTCTTGTTCTCACACCCTCAGAGACTTCCCCTATGATGTTTTCAGCTAGATGAGTATTGTGAATTCTAAGTCTTGGAATCACCTCCAGTTGCAAAGATAAATCCAGGTTGGACATATTTTGCTCAGGAGCTTGAATACTTGGTCCAGCTGTTGTTTCAATCTCATTCAATGAGGACTGATTGAATGAAAGAGAAACATTATCATTTCTTTGCTGTGAAGCATCATTAACAGTTGCCTGTTCCTTCAAAATGCTGCTTTCATCAGCTTGGTGTTGTGCAGGATCACCTGAGGAGATTTGAAAATCATCAGGTGAATCCCTTGTTGAAGTTCCACTATTTCTCGAAATGGTTATGATGTCGGATCTTTCAATAGTGGGAACTTGATTTGTTGTAGTTCTTGGAGAACTTGGAGTAGGTCTGGGAAGCTCAAACAGTTGATCCTCATCAGAATTGCTTTGAGCACCTGTTCCAGCTGAAACATTCTCACAAGATGGTTTAGAATAGTTTGGAAACAATTCTAAATCAAAGATATGATCAGGGCCATTCCCCCTAACACAAGGAGTGTGCTCATTAACTACAATGTTGGAGGATTCCTCAAATTGTTGGTTTTTAATATTATAAACCCTGTATGCTTTAGAATAGAGGAATATCCAACAAAGATAGCATCATCTGACTTTTCAGCAAATTTTACCAAATTGTCTTTTGTGTTAAGTATGGTACACCTGCTGCCAAAGGACCTTAAAAAGCCAATGAACGGTGGCCTCTTGTTCCATAACTCATAAGGGGTCTTTCCATGTGGCTTTACTACAAGAACTTTGTTCTGCACATAGCATGCAGTGCTGACTGCCTCTGCCCAGAATGTTAGAGGCAGCTTTGAATCAGCTAACATAGTCCGAGCAGCCTCAATAAGTGTCCTATTTCTCCTCTCAGCAACACCATTTTGTTGAGGAGTTCTAGGAACACTGTATTGTCTGGCAATCCCTTTTGAGTTACAAAATGAGTCAAGAATAAAGTCCTTAAACTCAGTCCCTTGATCACTTCTAATTATTTTAACCTTGTGATCAACTTGATTTTCTATTTTAAGAATAAAAGATTTTAAAGTTTCAGCAGTTTCATCTTTAGTTCTTAAAAAGAATACCCATGTAAATCTAGTAAAATCATCAACTACCACAAGGCAATATGATTTCCTTCCAATGCTCATTATACTTGTGGGACCAAATAGATCCATGTGCAATAAGTGTAATGGAGTGGTGATAGAGTTAACAACTTTGGATTTATGAGAAGACCTGTGTTGTTTCTCTTTCAGGCAAGCAACACAGTTATCTTTGCAGAAAAATTCCTTTTTAGGCAAACCATGTACCAAGTTATTTTTAGCCAATTTATTCAGTGTCTTAAAATTGACATGACACATTCGTTTATGCCATAGTGTTGACTCATCACTATCAGCTTTGGAAAGAAAGCATGATACTTCTCCCATTGGGGAAGCATTGTTCATATCAAGCTTGTACATATCCCCTCTCCTGGGAGATCTAAGAAGCACCAATTCCTGAGGAATTGTCATCCCAGGTTTGAGGATGATGCACTCATGTTCTGTGAAAAGCATTTGATGCTTTTGATCACAGAATTGAGAAACACTTAACAGATTGTGTTCAAGCTGTTTGACAAAGTTAACTTTGTCAACTTTTAACTTTCCATTGGATATACTTCCTCTGCCAGAAATATATCCTCCGGCCTCACCTCCAAACTGGACAGGACCTCCATCATAATGTTGAAATTGTTGAAGGAGAGATATGTTCCCTGTCATGTGCCTGGAGCATCCACTATCTACAATCCAAATGTTGTTATTCTTGTCATATGGATGTCCCTGCACATAAGGTGAGATAATTAGTTTTGATTGGAAACCCAAGCCTTGTTGGTCTTGGGTTCTTCCAATGAGAGTGACATAATGGAACCAAAGTTTATGCATGGGGGTTCAATTGATGTCTTTGAAGAAGAGGTTTGGGCTATAGCATCTTCCTTGATCTTCCATTCCATCCCTTGGTTGATCATAGAAGATGGACTTGTTGAGGCTTTTGTAGCTTGGCATTCTTCCGAAGCTTCTTTCTTTTCGGAAGAGACCTTCACCACCTTTTCTTCCGAAGCAGTCTTCTTCTGGGAAGGTTTCAAGGGGACTCTTTTGTGAGTCTTTGCAGCTTTAACTTCCGAAGCCTTTTTCCTTTCGGAAGAAGAATTTTCTTCCGAGAGAAGTCTTGCTTCGGAAACAAGCTTTCCCTTTTTCATCACTTGAACCATTTGATATGGTCCAAATGTGAAACCTTCCCTGACTCCTTCTCTTTTAACATTATTTGCATAATGTGTGCTAGCAGGATTGTAGTAACAATCTTTAGCCATGTGGTTTTGCAGACCACACATTATGCATGCGATGTTAACTTTTTGGGAATGAGAGGGTTGCTGTTTCTTGTTCTTTTTCTCCTCATCAGCAACCTTTCCCTTTAACTTCTGATCCTTTGGTAGGATAGGAGTACTGGTACTGTACTCTATTCCTGAATCAGAAGGTCCAACCACCTGGAATCCAGTTGATATGAATACACCCTTTTGCTTTGGGTCTATCTTCAGTTTGGATTCAGCCACCTTCTTGGCAGCTTTTCTGGCTGCTTTAGTCCTGCTTCTTCTGGCTTTGGTGGTCAGGGTTTGATCATCGTTTGCTGGGGAGGGCACAATTACCTGTTCCTTCCCTGTGATGGTCATGGTCTCCATATTTGCATCACTCTTTGACTCTTGAGAAGGTGGGTCAACAGATGGAACCTCTTGCTCTTTAGTACCACACCTTGGTTGTCTTACAGACTCATAAGAGTGTGGTGGAGCAATTTCATTGGTTCCCAACCCACTTTTGTTTTGATAACAAAGTTTGGAGTGAGAGGATGATGCAAGTATGGCTTGGAAGTTTTGCTCGAAAATAGCATACTTCCTTGCTTGAGCCTCAGCAGTGACAAGCTGTGCTTGAGCCTTAGTCAATTTGGATATTAAATCCTTAATTTGAGTCTTGTAGTTGGTGTGTTCATGTTTTAAAAGGGACACAGTTTTCTCTAACTCCTCAATTTTCTTTTGGTAGTCAGATTCAGCCCTTTTAAAGTCAGATTTTAAAACATTTAAAGACTCAATATCAGATTTAATTTCCATATTGTAGTCCTGGTATAATTTAACCTTAGCAATACATGCAGGGGTACAGAGATGTTCATATACCTTGCTTTCATTTGTTCCTGCCATGAGTGCTTGAGCAGGAGTCACATCTTGAACCATGAAGCTCCAGTCAACTTCTTGAGCCATTGTTGCTGTTTCAGTTGACTTTCCGTTGGGCTTTGGTGTGGAAGGATGTGTGGAGGCCTGTGAGGTTCCCGGGTTGGACTTGGGAGCCTTGCATTCCCTTGCAAAATGGCCAAGCTGGTTACAGTTGTAACATTTAGCCTTGCTTTTGTCAAACCCAAACTTGCTGGTGATTGGGTTTTGAGGGAATTGCCTTCTAGTTCTCTTAAAGAACTTCTTCGCTCTGTAGGTTAGAAGAGCCATTTGTTGGACTATGTCCACATACTCTATGTCATCTGGGCTAAAGCACTCAAGATCATCAAAGCAGATTGATGATCATTGGAGTGTCCACTCCCTGAGACAAATGCACAGCCCTCCTGAAAGGAGCTTTGCTGAGCTTGATGAGACCTTGGAGTCTCAGGAAATATGATGTAAGGCCCAGATGAACAAGATGGCTGCTGGGAGTAGGTCAGGTACTGCTGAGACTGGGAGATGCCTGAGCCTTCAGCAACCATTAAAGCGTTGCTAGCAGGAAGGCTCAAGGGTCTACTTGCTTGGTGACCCGTCTTGCTTTCCATTTCCAAACGGTATCCATCAAGGATCCTATAGAGTTCGGTCATGGTGAGTGTGTTTAAATTCTCTGTTCTCTTGATGGAGACACAGTAGAATGTCCACTCATTGGGTAGAGCACTCATAAACTTTCTAGTAAGGTCTCTAAGTTCTTGAGTGATTCCCATAGATTGAAGGGAAGGGATGAGATCCATATACCTGAAATATTGCTGGCTAAAAGTTTCTCCAGCAACATAGGTGAAGTTCTCAAACTGCTGCTTCAGTGAGTCCTTCTTTAAATCATTCGAGCTTGAGTACATTTGAGCAAGAGCATCAAAGAGTTCTTTAGCAGACTTACAATGCTCAAACCCCACCATGATGGAGTTTGGGATTGCAGTCATAAGAACAGTCATAGCATTGCTGTCTATGTCAAGCTTCTTCCTGTCTTCATCAGAATAGTCTTCAACGGCCTTCTCGATCATGGCACCGTTTCCACCAGCAACTTTTGGCTTATACGGGCCATTAACGATGGATTGCCACATCTTGCTATCCTGGTATCTGATGAAGCCTTCCATTCTTCTGCTCCAAGACCTGAATTTTTCAGGGTCGATGATGGGAGCTTTGGTCATCGTTCCCATCTCAACTTCAGATTTGTTGAGGGCCATTTTTGAGTGAGGTATAAGGAGGAGTGAAAAACTGGTTGATTAGGATGGTAAGATCTCACAATCAAGAGCCTAAAAAGCTCTGATACCAATTGCAGGATCGGGTTTTGACACTTAAACACTTGTGATTCTCTCAAACTCACTTATAATATCACTCAAACAAGATGAAGCAATGCCTTTAACAAGAGTTGATAATAATATAATAAGTAATCAAAGAACAAGCAGAAGTATTTTCAAGGTACTTGTATATATTACTTCTCAACTCAAGATTACAAGACACTAACAAGCATGAAACAAGAGTTACAATGAGAAACTATATATACTAGATCCTACAGCCGGTTATACTTGATACCAGCTGGAAACCTACGACTAAAGCATATACTACAATGCTATAGTTAAGGTATCTTAGATAAAGTATTATCTAAGATATGGTAGTCATGACATGTCCATGACTTACCTTTTGTCACCAACTAAAGATGGCAACTGTACTTAACATAAAAAGGTAAACAGTAGATTAAAGTATGGTCAACTACATGGCTTTTAAGAAAACGCCATGCAGTATCTCAGAGATTTGCAGCGGGGTGTCAGACAGACCATACTTATGTCTACTGGATAATAGAAGTGTCTTCCGAAGGTTAACTGGCTTCGGAAGAACAAGTTCTTCCGAAGCCACTTATACTTCGGAAGATGCTTCTATGCTTCCGAGGCTTTGAGGACTTCTTTATACTTCGGAAGTTGACTTCAGAACTTTGTCTTTAAGTCTTGATCTTCGGAAGTAGCTTCTTTGTCTTCGGAAGTTGGAGTTTTCCTTCGGAAGTGTATTTTACACTTAGACTTCGGAAGAGCTCCTTCTTCCTTCGGAAGTTCTACACTTGGCTTCGGAAGTCCTTTGTATGTTGTACTCAAAATCTTCTAAGTGACTTAGTTTTGGTTGCAACAGCCTCTCTAAATCCAACAATAATGCTAGACCCGGTAGTCGCCTCAGCACCAACTCAGCAGCAGCCAGTCGGTAGTAACAACCAGAACTCGACATTACCACAATAGGTTGGTAGCAACTCAAAGGCAAGCTCGGTACCAATCTAGCATACACACACTTCAGTAGTTGGCATTGAGTTAAGACCAAGATCTCAGTAGCATCTTTCAAAACTACTCAACCAACTTTCAAGCACAACAGTGCGAGTGTGCGAAGTGCAAAGGGCACTATCTTCCCTTTGACTTATAAACACTTAGTAATAAGTCTTGATTTAATTCACTTTAGTGAACATATTTATCATTAACAAGATAAATGAAACTCGTCTACAATCAATATTACATTAAGATAGAGTCAAACATATTGACACTAAATAATATGTAATTCATAAATTTTGCCTAGAGTTATTGGCACACATGTATTGTTGTTCCCTTTAAGCTATGTATAACACGGATACTTTCCCAAACAAAAGAAAAATCCTCCACATATCTTTAACAATATTAAGATGGTAGACGCATCAACATTTAGATCTTTCAAAATGAATTTAGCAAAATTCATTAAAGATAACATATATTGCTTTCATATGTAGATTTATCCACACTTGTGAATCTTTATGATAATTTCAAATGAAGCTTATCGGTATATCTCATACTTGTGTATTTCATCTCAATACACTTATCATATTTTCGATCTCATGATACACTTTTCATATTTTCGATCTCATGATATTGTATGACATTTGATGTCTCATCTTTGACACTTAAAAGAATTCAACAACTCTCAAGTTTTTTTCTATGCAAATCTTTTATTGCACTATCCGTTTAAAGTTATATATTTCCATTTAAATTATTTCCTTCAAAATCATTTCGAAAGTCATAATAGAAATTAATTTATTTCGTTGTAAATATTACATATGTTATCTTAAGATTTGGAACACAAATAATAATACAACCGAAAATGAAAAGTAAAGTGTAAAACACTTTTTAATAATAATTTAAACGGATAAAAGTTACATCTAGACATCAAATCTCAAAGTGTTATTAGCTATAACACTTTCATCATTAGCAATGATATCGATTATATGGCATGTCTTGAGGTACTCCCTCAATATACTTTATGCACTCATACGATCAAGTTTCTCATCTTATCTTGAAACTCTAATTTAAATAGTCAAAACCGAAAGAAAAAGACAATGTTATGCATACACTATCTTATTCATAAGTAGTTGTATTTGAATAATTATTTCTATTCACAACAACCTCGAGTTGTTTTTTTTTTCCGTATAATCTCATCGAGACTTTTATGTGATTTGAGACGCGTTACTTCTCACATAAGTAGCTAATCATTTTAGATTGCAAAACACATGTTTTATTCATTCAAAACATGTTGTTTTTTTCCGAATAATCTCATCGAGAATATTATGTGATTTGAGACGCGTTATTTCTCACATGAGTAGCTAATCATTTTAGATTGCAAAACACATGTTTTATTCATTCAAAACATTTCCTAGCTTTGCAATTTTTAAAAATATATCATTTTTATTTTATCTCTTGATCACAATAGTGAAAACCATAAACTAAAAAAATGATTTTATAGTGTAAATTAATATCTAACACGCTCGTTAGAAGACAAACGATTACAAACCGTTTTTTTAAAAAAAATTATTTAACATTTTCGATGTGTAGAATAAGTCGTTTTAACACATTTATTACAGAATGAACGTTTTTAAACACATTTTGGTTTACATACATAAACCGTTTCTAACAAATGATTTCAAGTATCATTTTAAATATTACTGTTCTTATTACATAAACCGTTTTCTAACACGCTCGTTAGAAAATAAATGATCACAAATATAATTTTAAGCTTATTTGTTAGAAATAACCACTTCTAACCCGTACGTTAGAAATAAACGAATACAAAGATCGTTTTTAGAGACTTTCCGATTTATATAAAATAAATCTAGTTCTAACTTACTCGTTAGAAATAAACGATTACATAAATCGTTTTTTTATATATAAAATATAATCCGGTTCTAACACGCTTGTTAGAAATAAACAACTACAAAAAACAATGTTTTTAAGCTTGTCGGTTTATATATAATAAACCCGCTTCTAACACGCTCGTTGGAACTAAACGATTACAAAATCGTTTGTAAGCTTCTCGTCTCATATAAGAAAGACTATTTTTTTTGTTGTTGCAAAACACTAGTTTTAATTTCTTTCTAAAACAAAATTTGGTTTTGCTTAAATCATTGGAATCATGAATAGTTTTGAAACTATAAACCCATGATTTTTTAATGGTTTTTAGTAATTAAACCATCTCTAACACACACGTTAGATTGTTAAACATTTACAAAAATATTTTAATATATGATAGAATCAAGGTATTTGTTTGGTAACTCATTATTTTGGATTTTAGATTGTACCCCAATCTTTAATAAAATTCAAACATGGTATTGTACTATGTTATTTCCCAAAAATTGTTTGATTTTCAACAAAAATATCAACTAATATTTTCTTTAACGTTTCGTGAACCCAAAAAATAGTAATAGGTTTTTAAATCCAGTACACGAAATCTGTTTTAAGATTGTAGGAAATAAGTTCACTTTTATATTAAAAAAATAATAATTCTAACGATACTCTCGTTAGCCATGAGAAATATTTTAGTACAATACGTTTACAAATACGACAAAAAAATAAATATAAACAATATTTATGTACCAAACTTGATTCGAACAAACGTCCTTAGTATATACTTCAACGAGTCTTCACATAAAATTCTTGACACGAGTCTTCGTCACGTTTGAATCTTCAACCATACCCCTTGACTATAACAAATAACAAACAAAAGATTGACGGTTGTGGCTGAGGATCGTGTTAGACACGGGTCTCTTAAAATAGATTTCGCGTCTCTACTCAAGACAACGCGTCTGTCTCCCAGGGTACAACAACCAAAGCAGTATGTACTGCCGGAGAGTGCCTCAGCCCGAGAGATCACTAGGTAAAGTATGTGTTATGATGTTATATGGAACAAGATTAAAGATGATGGTGTATGAAGAACAATTTAGAGAGTGCTCCTCTCTAAATTTCTATAAAACGTGGATACTAAAGAAAATATATTTCTTCTTCTTCTCTCTTTTCATCATCATGAGTTTGTTTATATACTCATGCCAATAAGTTCATATTAATGTGAGTTTTATGATTCACAAATAAAACTCCCATTTGATTTATGAAATGTTTTATGAGATCAAATTAAAACTCTCATTTTATTCATGACAAGTTTAATACCAATTTTAATAAAATTATGATCCATAATAGACATTCATAATATTTATTAAAAGACTTGGTCAACATAAAACATCCATGTTAATCAATACACGGCTTTATTAGCATTATGCAAGAAATTACAAAATTTCCTGCAATAATCACCCAAGTTTTACTTTCTTCATTTCGACCACTCAACTTCGAGCATCGATATCTAATTCATCTTAGCTTCAGTTTGGACACGGCATAGTTCGACGAGAACTTAAACCAATAAATAAATAATAATATATAACAAATATATAAATATAATTATTTTGCGTCCAAAATTCCAACAATATGCAATTGGCATTTTTGTTCAATAACATAAGAGTGATGGCTTGGCCTTCGGATATTTAAGGGTTGTGGTTTAAATCTGAATCAATGTGGTTTTCTCATTGTAGTAGGTATTCTCCTTGATGGTACTTCTTGGTGAGTTAGGTATACAACGTCAAAATCAATATGGACACTTAACATCACGTTTCAGGAAAACTCACTTAGGTATTAAGGGAAGCTTCAAACGGCGTTTAATAAAAAAAAAACTTAACTTACATAATAGAGTTGATATGCATTAAATTTTGTCGACATGTTAAAAAATCTCCTTCATCTCTTGGACAATAACATTTACATCGAAGAAGAAGTACTGATAAATAGTGGTGAAGGCCGAGCTTTGGATCATATGGAAATACCATAACTACGTGGCATTTAGCTTCGAAACTGAGAGATGGTGTTCTTCATGATATTTAACTCCATTGTTTCCCCTTATGGATGTCATTTAGATCGAAAAATGTAAATCTTAGGGGATAGATTCCAATTGTTATTACAAAATTGTCAATTTTAAATACATATATATTCATAAATTAGATAAAATAAAGATATTATTTATCCCATTATAAAATTACCTAAATAAAAACGAAATGATCTTCAGGTACTACTTTAATGACGTTATGAGTCATGATGTACAACGAGAAAAACTAAAGCTAAAAATAATGAGAGAGGTTGGAAAAAAGCATTTTAATATTTTATTCAAGTGAATAAGGACCACTAGTTTTCAACCATAATTAATGACAACAGCATATGATAATGACTCATCTTACGAATATCAAATTATTTTTGTTCACTAACTAGATATAAATGGTTTACAACTTTCCATATTATACGGGATATATTACAATACACATATTCGAGGACATATCAGTATTCACGGTTTTCTGAGACGACGGGTAAAAGTAATGGGTGTCTGGGAGCATATAATTTGGTCTTTGCTATTTAGATTTATCTTTCATCTAGTTTTAACCACTTTGTGTATTGGTTTGTATTTTACTTGGCTATATCTTTAGTATTACGAACAAGTGTTAGCTGCTTTTTAAATTTGTCTTTAGTTATTAGATTTGACTTTAGTCTTAAAAAATGTATCACTTTCATCTTCCTTCATTTTCTGTTATGGTAATTACTTTTTATCATGTATTTGTTCTCTATTTTATTACTAGAAAAAAAATTCTAAGTTGGGGTTTCACACTCTTTTTGCTCTAGAAAAAAGTTGAGCGTCTCACATCCACATCTCACATTTCTTATACGTCACTGTATAAGTGGGATTTTGTTACACAACACTATTTTGTTAGACTGTCGTTGTTATTGTTAAGAGAACAAATAGTTTTGTTAGTTAAAACAACATATATTTACTTCTTGTTATTTTTGTCTCAAAACATTATTTTGTTAATAAAATTCCCAGAGCTTGGTTTCAAAGACTTAGTGATTATATTATTCAACAAGGTTTACTTGCAGTTAATCAGATACATCTTTTTTGTTTTTCTTAAAAGGGCTTGCATCTTATATCTACTTGTTTATGTTGACGACATAATATTAACTGGAAATCATTAGCCTTCTATTCGTAACTTCATTGACCGGTTGCAAAAGTATTTATTTTGGATACAAAAAAGAAAAAAAAAGTAACTGTCGAAATGAAGTAAAGGCTTTAGCCTCCTAAAAACCTAACTTAAGATCTAAACTAGTAATCTAAAAATCTTTATCTATTTATATTATCTTATTAAATAATAATAATTAATAGCACATTTCAGATTTCGTACTAAAACTAAAGAAATTACAATAAATATCATTATGTCTAAAATTGTTGACACGTTTTATCCTTTTAACTAACGATCGTTAAATTTTGACGTTAAATAATAACATGTGATTCTCTTGTAAGGGCCGTGTCTAATTAGAGTCTCTTATCGTAGGTTGTTTAAAAGAACCCTCTCAAAGCCTTTGTCAAGATTTTCTAAAGGTATAAAAGAGCTTTGCTTAAAGAGTAGATCTTGAATATTTTTAATTACAAAATCAAGGCTCTAAGAAGAAATGTTCTAAAGAAGACAAAAATAGAGTTTTTTTTCATAGAACTTATTAACCAAACAACGTTGAGTAAGAATGTCAAGAGAAGAGAAAAAAAATAGAGAATGTATAATATTTAAACAATAATATACAAAAACAGATGGAGTATTACCACAAATTCAGCTTGATAGGAGTGGTTTTAAGAGCGCAAGGGAGTGGGGGTAAAAGATATTTTTATCTCAAAGCATGCCTTATATGCACATGAAGAGATGAGGGTCGACTTGTTTCGCCAAGGGGCAAGACCCGTGTTTTGTACATGGTCATATTTGTCCATACTCATGCACATTCTTTGGGTGGGAAAAGCTTTGATATCACGCCTATGAGAGGAAAGACCCGTGTCTAGTATATCTTAGTGGGCGTTTGATTGAAAGGAATAGAATGGAATGAAATGGAATTGAGAACTAGTATAATTTTCAAATAAAATTATTTTTGAGTAAGTAATGAATGTAAAATCCAAGGGAATGTTTCACCTTAAATTCTCTTAGTTGTGGGATTTTAAATTCCCTCTCTACATGGAAGGATTTTGAAATCCCATAACCAAGGGAATTTAAAATAAAACATTCACTTGCGTTTTACATTTCATTACCCATTCAAACATAATTTTACTTGAAAATTACACTAGTTTCTCAATTCCATTCCATTCCTTCCAACCAAACGCCCTATTCATATTTTTCATATGGTTTTTCAAGGAGATTTTGTTTCAATGTTATGAATTCCCAAGTTAGGAGATCAGGTTTACTCAGATCCCATTTGAATCTTCTCAAACCAAATTTAATATGGATTCTATAGTGAAAAAGGTAGTTATCCCATGCTGTATTGTAGTTTTTAGCATATTATTGAAATGTTGCTTTTTTCTTGTAGCTATTCGTCCTATGTGTTGATGTGTTCTTTCTTCTAGTATTGCATGGAGTATTTAGTTACGGGCTAGCCAACTTAGTATGAAGTGATTGCTAAGGTGTTACTACTTTTTTTGCTAATGATTCTATTTTCTTGCAATTTGACCTTATCGAGTGAAGCTTCTTTGGGTTTCTTAAGTCTTTGGATTGTTAATGTGGACAAGGGAAAATGAGAGGAAACTTCCTCAAAAATGACGCCATTTGTGGTATATTTTGTTAGGTTTTTGGTTGCAAAGGTTTTGAGGATTTGAAACTTTATTGCTTCAAGACTTCATGAGACTTTCAACTTCATTTCACTTAACTAGTGCAAATATGTGTTGGTGAAAATCGTAGTTCAATAGTTGTTGTGATTCCTATCATAAGTCCATATAGTCCCCGATTAAATGGTAATAATTTTGAGCTTCACACGATCCTCATATATTACACACCAAGTAAATAAGACATATGAACACTAAAATCATCAAAATATTTTTCTTGGCATCAAAATATAAGAAAACAAACTTGGCCAACAACTTTGTTCTTTTTAAAATCTTTGTACAATTGACAACAATGTCTAAAACTTAATATGCTTGGAGTAGTGTATTAAAGACTGATGATTTTGAAACACAAAGGCTTTAAATTTATAAACTTGGTATTCTACATTCACTCATTGCAATACGAACTGATATGTAGAGCTGTTGTTTTGGTTTGATTTTATTAGTCTTTTCCGCAAGGGTTTCAGTTAGAGTTGTGAGATTTCATCTCCCCCTCCCCTGGTCGGTCGTTTCTCTTATTTTGGGACTAATGCAAGTGCACCCATTGAATGTGTGGTAAAGCTTAGGTAAGATATCATGTTTTGTCCAAGGATACAAAGGCTCAAAATAATCAATGTTGGTCATGGTCTAATCAAATCTATAACTTGTGTATGCAAATAATTTTATAAATACTAAACTAACAAAACAAAAGTAAAATGCATATAAATATCAATCTTAAGAATGAGTTACTTGGGTGGGTTTGACTCTCTCTTATGATATCACTAACTACAATATAAGATTGTTAAAAGATCCCTCAATTGAAAATGCACCAGATAGGGTTACCGGTTCATACGCCTCATTGGAAAGTCGTAACTATCACTGTCACATGACAACCACCAAATGTTGCTTTGTGAAGCACAGTGATAAGTGTGTTAGTTCATTAAGATGACATGATTTTAGCTAAGGTTATCACTTCCCATAACATTAATGGAAAGTTGTCATAGTCGTTATCACATGAAAACCATCGTAATTTTATAATTAAAGTGTCAAGTGTACGTAAACAAAGGGTTTTTCCAACTAATCACTATGGATCCTTTGGTTTGATGCTATCTACCTAAATGTAGTGACATTGGAAAGAAACCAAGTCCATATATCTTGATTATACAATCTCTCAATAGAAAGCAACAACCATTAAAACTGAATCCTAAGATCATAACTTTTAACGGCTATTCCTAGTAGGTTAACATACTACTTCTACATGAATATAAAAACATGAATGTTTAAACCAACAAACAAAAAGTTAGTGACTTGCTTTAAATGTATCAAAAGCTTACTTTCATTGTAAAATGATCATCACTTAAAGCCACTAACACGAAACAAATTTAAATCCTTACATGAAATCAAAAGATTAATAAGGTTCATCTCACCCAAGCAAGTCAAGAACACTAAACAAACATGACGATATAAGAAAAAACAAAGTTACGAAGTCTATAGGCATAATGATGGCATTGGTGACAAGATAGTTGTAAGATCAAGGTGATTATCTTAAAGGCTGATGCTAACCAATCAACTTGTGTTGGATCAAGTAAAGCTGGTGCAACCAAAACAAACACTTATAACATTTTTTGGTGCAACTGACAAGGAACTTCCGAAGGCAAAAGGAACTTTCGAAGGCAAAAGCTGAACTTTCGAAGGTCAAGGCTAAAAGAGATTCCGAAGAGGAACTCTAACTTCTGAAGACAAAGTCTTCCGTCTTCCGAAGTTCAACACTTAGAAGATTCCAAGACAATGACTTTCGAAGTGTGAAGTCTTGACGATCATCACAAGCCTTGGAAGAAGTAGACTCTTCTGAAGTATAAGTGGCTTCCGAAGAACTTGTTCTTCCGGAAGAACCTGCGATGAACCAGTGGACATAAGTATGTTCCTTCTGACAAGCCGCTGCAACCTCTGAGATACTGCATGGCGTTTTCCCACGCCCATGTAGTTGGCAATACTTTATTCCACTGTTCATTCCTTATCAGTTAGTACAGTTACCAACTTTGGTTGGTGACAAAAGGTAAGTCATGGACATGTCATGACTACCAAATTAGATAGTATTTTATCTTAGATACCTTACTTCTAGCAATGTAGTATTTGTCTAGTAGTAAGTTCCCAGCTAGTATCAAAGTATAACCGGCTGTAGATAGTAGTATATATAGTTTCTCATTGTAACTCATCTATTATGCTTGTAAGAGTCTTGTAATATTTTGAGTTGAGAAGTAATATATACGAGTATCTTGAAAAACCTTTTCCTTATGTTTGTTTACTTATTATATTACTATCAACTCTTTAAAGGTTTTGCATTATCAGTCTGAGTGTGACTTAGTGAGTTTGAGAGATAACAATTGCGTTGAGTGACCAAACTCAATCCTGCAATTGGTATCAAAGCTTTTTAGGCTCCTGATTGTGTGATCTCACCATCCAAATCAAACTTTTCATCACTCATACACTCACCTCACTCGAAATGGCTCTCAACCAAAAATCTAAATGGGAACGATGACCAAAGCACCTATTCTCACCCCTGATAACTACAGATCATAGAGCAGGCGTATTGAAGGCCTCATCAGATACCAATACAACAAGATGTGGAAGTCTATCACTAATGGCCCTTACAAATCAAAGGTTGCAGCACCTGCTGGGAATGGTGCTATGATAGAGAAGGCGGTTGAAGACTATTCTGATGAAGACTACAAATGATTAGACATTGATAACAAAGCTATGACTGTTCTGATGACTGTCATACCCAACTCCATCATGGTGGGTTTTGAGCATTGCCTGACAGCTAAAGAACTCTTTGATGCTTTGACTCAGATATACTCCAGCTCCAATGACTCCAAAAAAGATTCACTGAAGCAACAATTTGAAAATTTCACTTATATTGCTGGAGAGATCCTTAGCCAGCAATACTTCAGGTATATGGATCTTATTTCTTCACTTCAGTCTATGGGAGTGACTCTTGAGATGAGAGATCTCTCAAGAAAGTTCATGTGTGCACTTTCTAATGAGTGGACTTTCTATTATGACTCTATCAAGAGGACAAAGAACTTGAACTCTCTCACTATGACTGAACTATATGGCATCCTTGATGGATACCGTGTAGAAATGGAGAACTAGAGAGGCCACCAGGTGAGCAGACCCTCAAGCCTTCCTGCTAGCAACGCCTTAATGGTTGCTGAAGGCTCAAAAACCCCCCAACCTCAGTAGTACCTGACTTACTCCCAGCAGCCATCCTGTTCTTCTGGGCCATACATCACTTTTCCTAAGACTCCAAGGTTTCAACATGCTCAGTCAAGTCCCTTCAAGGACAGTTGTGCCTTAGTCTTCGGGAATGGGCATTCTAGTGACTTTTAGTTTTGCTTTGATGATTTAGAATGTTTTAGCCCAGATGATGTTGAATACATTGACATTGTCCAACAGATGGCTCTGTTAACTTACCGAGCAAAGAAGTTCTTCAAAAGAATTAGAAGGAAATTTCCCCAAAACCCAACAAACAACAAATTCGGGTTTGACAAAGCCAAAGCCAAGTGTTACAGCTGTAACCAGCTAGGTCACTTTGCTAGGGAATGCAAAGCTCCCAAATCCAACCCGGGAACCACTCAAGCCTCCACACATCCAGCCACACCTAAAGCAACTGGGAAGTCAACTGAACAACACACAGCTGCTATTGCTCAAGAAGTTGACTTGAGCTTCATGGTGCAGGATGTGACTCTTGCTCTAGCATTGATGGCGGGAACTGATAACAGCAAGGTATATGAACACCTCTGTACTCCAACTTGCATCGTTAAAGTTAAAATGTATCCGAACGACAATATGGAAATTAAATCTGATATTGAGTCTTTGAATATCCTTAAAAGTGATTTTAAAAGGGCTGAATCTGACTACAAATAAAATTGAAGAGTTGGAGAAAACTATGTCCTCTTTAAAACATGAACATACCAACTATAGGACTCAAATAAAAGATTTAATCTCCAAATTGACTGAGGCTCAAGCCCAGCTAGTAATAGCTGAGGCTCAAGCCAGGAAGCATGCTATTTCTGAGCAAAACTTCCAAGCCATTCTTGCATCATCCTCCCACTCAAAACTCTGTTATCAAAACAAAGGTGGGTTAGGAACCAATGAAATTGCTCCACCATATTCTTATGAGTCTATTAGAAAACCAAGATGTGGGACTAAAGAGCAAGGGGTTCCATCTGCTGACCCACCATCCCATGAGTTGAAGAATGATGCAACTATGGAGACCATCCCAGGGAAGGTCCAGGTAAATCAACCCATTTCCACCAGTGATGATCAACCCCTAACCACCAAAGCCAGAAGAAACCGGGCTAAGGCAGCCAGAAAAACTACCTAGAAAGTGGCTGAGTCCAAGCTGAAGATCGACCCAAAACAAAAGGGTGTGTTCATTTCAGTCGGATTCCAGGTGGTTGGAAACTCTAATCTAGGAAAGGAGTGTAGTACCAACACTCCTGTCCTGCTGAAGGATCAAAAGTTAAAGGGGAAGACTGTTAATGAAGACAAGAAATGCAAGAAACAACAGTCTTCACATCCCACAAAGATTAACATTGCATGCATAATATGTGGTCTGCAAAACCATATGGCTAAAGATTGTTACTACAATCTTGCAAGCACACATTATACAAATAATGTTAAGAAAGAAAGAGTCAAGGAAGGCTTCACATTTGGACCATATCACAAACAATCACTTCACCTTATCCAACCGCCAATTCACCCATATAAATAACCCCGACTTACTCATTTAATCTTTTTACCAAATTCACAGCCCAAAGCTTCTTTCGTCTTCAGTTTTACTCCAAATTCACCTTCATTCTCTCTGTAACTTTCTTCACAATGGCTCTAAACCTTCAGCACAATCAAGTCGTACTCCTTGACTCTTCCAAAGATGCTGACTTCTCTGAAATCACCCATTTCCTTACCTAGTCCACCTACTACACTACCCTAACTGTTAACCCCATCGTTTAGTCAAATAAAATGGTTGAGTTTTGGGGGAATGGTCAAATCAAAACTCTGAACGGAGTTAGGTTTATTAGGTCAAGATTTATGGCCAGGAATTGATCATATCCAAACAAACCATCAGGGAGCATCTAGAGCTCCATGATGAGGGTTCTCCTACGAAATTCCCCAAATCAGACTTGGATGATACATACACCCAGATGGGATACGGTGGTGGTGTGAGCAGGTCAACTATATACAAGTTCAATTTCTCCTACAACTACAAGTTCCTGCTTCACGTAGTTCTTCACTGCTTGTCAAACAAGTTTGGGGGATGGGATCAAATCCCTTATGAACTAGGATGCCTAGTTCATGGGTTGGTAAAAGACCTCAGGTTCAACAACTCAAGATTTGTGCTGAACAACCTCATGGCAAACCTTCAAAGAGAGACATTTTACATGCACCCTAGGTTTATCCAGCACATAATCAATTGTGAGTTGGATCAGCCCACGCTTGTCTGTGCAGCTACTCTGTCTATCCCTCATATGTGGTCGGCCATCTTCAAGGTGTTGAAGAAGGTGTCCACCAACATTACTGGAAGACACACTGCGCTTCTTCCAGGTATGATTGAGCCAATGGCTCCTGGTGACATCCCTGTTCACCCTACAGGTGATGAACCTACACTAGCAATAACCACCTCAATGCTAAACATGCCTTCCCACCCCATCAAACACACATATCAGAGACTCTCCAAGCGAACCCTTGTTCAATCTCCTCTGATTGAACAAGTTCACCCTGTTCTATCCAAAAATGCTAGAGTTGGAATATGGTCTCCCACTCAATCTGAGGTCCCACCTTCCTGCATAATAGACCTCAATATAGGTATTGAGTCTCCTCAGTCTTAATTCCATGAGCCCCAAACCCAAGCTGAAAACCCTTAGAATGAGACTCTATACTCTCCTGGGCAGCCAAAAAAAACAACCCCATCATAGGCTTAATGCCATTAGACATTGATCAAGGTCCCGGGTCATTAGGCATAACTTCCTTATCTTTCACTGACCTTTTAATAGCCACTGATGAAGAAATCATGTTTTTTCAAGGCCATTATGTTGATCCACAACACCTAGTTAAGGATCAACTGAGCCTAGAGAGATCTCTGATTTCTAGCCCCCATCAGCAAACCCCAACTGAGGTGAGTCCCACTAGTGTGGAGGGTACTCATGTAGATTCAGCTGCCACTACTGAAGGTGACAAAATGAGCCCTCAGGACAATGGTAACATATCTGAGACTGAATCTACGGCAATTGTGCCTTTTGATGACTCTAAAAGAGACATCATTAAGCAATGGAAACCATGGCGCAAAGAAACCACATCTGGTGGTGAGGATGAACATACTAGGTATGTTACCTCATCTCTCCGTGATTCTTCAAAAGAAGATGAGGGAAGTATGCAACTCACCATTCAAGACCTACTTTCTAAATTCTTAAATCTTGAAAGAGGGTTAAGACTTTAGAGGATAGGTCTGTCACTCAGCAACTTGAGATTGAAAGTCTCAAGGCTCAACTAGCTGAGAAACAAATTGAGAGATCTGTTAGGCATGTACCTGTATAAGTCTCTCTGACTTCCTCCTCTAGCTCATCTACCTCTCAAGATGATGCTATCAAAAAGGAGGAGAATGTTCAGTGTAACTCACATAGAGCAACACAGCTTAGTTCTTTATACTCTCTCTTCAAGATTCCCGCTCATCAATCAACTGTTTTCTCTGAGCCTCCTCCTGTCATCCTTCAAGTGGATCCAAGGATGCTCATAGATTTGAATATATTCCTAACCAAATTTCTGATGAGCTCCTCCCTTGAACAGCCAAACTCAGATGTTGCTTTGGCATATTTTAGAGCTGAAAAGCTTCAAAGATGGAATACACCATCTACCACTATCAAGAAAGTTGGCCAACCTAAGGTTCACATTGAATCTGAGATTGACTTCGAAGGGGATATGGGGACTGATGGACCAGCAACTAAAACATTTGGGACAGATAGTGAAATGCCATCATCTTTCGAAGCTGAAGTCAAAGCTGCGGAAGAAGTATTTCAAACTTCCGAAGCTGAGATCCAAGCTGTGGAAGGACAATTCTCTATGTCAGATCATCTAATTATCACAAATGCAATCCTTGAACTAGCATCTAAGGTAAATAATAAGGACTTTCTTAAAACACCTTCTATTCAAACATCATCATCATCACAGGCTCAAATCACCACCCACCAACCTGAAACCTCTATGCAAGAACCTCCAAAGTCTCAAGCTTCCGAAGAAATCAAGGGTAAGAGGAAGTTGACTGTGGAAGAACTACAAGAGGAAGAAAGGTTGGAAAAGCTTAGAATAAAAGGTAGGCTTCCCTCTGAGAAACTATTATCTGCAAGTAGCAAAGCAGCTATAGTCAATCAGGAATCTATCAACAATCAGAAAAGGGTGGAGATTATTGACAAGCTTGTCAACCTGGGCGCAGCTAGTGAAGATGTTCTCCTCCTACCACTTAAGGAGTTGGTGGAGTTAGAGAAGGCAACCCTGCTACGGATAGAACAAAAAGAGGAAGAACAGAGAAAGAAAGGGGAAGCTGAACAACAGCTCAGGAATGAAAGGATAGCTTTTCTGAGCTCCAGGGGATTCTCTCTTGAGTAACTAGCTCCTCATGATAATGATACGGTCTTGTGGCTT
Organism: Flaveria ramosissima; assembly: GCA_025215565.1. Lineage (NCBI taxonomy): Eukaryota > Viridiplantae > Streptophyta > Magnoliopsida > Asterales > Asteraceae > Flaveria > Flaveria ramosissima. The sequence goes on along the minus strand of CM046029.1, from coordinate 47,510,705 downwards.
TTCAAAAAAGAACAGGACCAATTAAACATAGAGAGAAAGAGGGCTTCCAAGGAAAAGATGAAGGAGAAGAAGAAGAATGAAGAAGAATATCAACTTGTAGCTGTCAAGAAGATGGGAGATAAAGCCTAGATGAAGGATTATCTCAGGGCCCATGGCTTCTCTGGCAGGCAAGTTGGCCCTATGTCCGAGAAGACCATTCAGCAACATGTCAGTGACATCAAGGTTGACATTCGCTCAGGAAAAAGAAAAGAGATGTACAGAAGATTGCAGTGGATGACTTCTAAACCCATACCACAACCACAACCTCAACCAAAACCAACTCCTCTTCCTTTCCCCATAAAAACCGAACCAACCACTCAACCTTACATTCCTAAGCTCACACCATCATCCATACCTTCTCCCACAACAATTCCATCAAAACAACCACCTCCACTACTTATCCTTAAACCCAAAACACTCTCCAGAACCCAATTATCATCTACCCAACAGCCACCTACGCCATCCTCTCAACCCTCTCAACCTCTGGCCTTAGAAGAGTTTAAAGAGATCAAGAGGAAGCTCATCAAATGTACTACACTGAGTGATATCTCCTATGAGGAGGGGTCCATCAAGTTAACCTTCATTGATGGCTCCTCATGTTCCCTCACAAGAGAACAATTCCTTGATCTACCTAGAGGAACACTGGACCAAGCTCTCAAACACTTGGCAACTAACTCTAACTCTCTTGATGAATAAAAGAAGAAGCTGAGACGAAAGTTGGTGACTCTACTAGAGACTAGGAAGGAAGGAAAATTTCCATCTCAACCTCTTGTTCCTTGGAAGATAATAGTCCAGTGGAGGTTTGAAGACTCTTCTCACAACTTTGTTGTGGAAAGAGAGAATGGTGAGATTAACCAGCTTAATGCCTCCTCTATGCTGAGTTAGCAGAGAAACCATTCTCCAATCCCTCCAACTCAGAGGTAGCAGCTCACATCAAAAATTATCAAGGCAGTCTTCATCTGGTCGAACTAACTGCAAGGGCCATGATTGAAGAAGAGTTGAAGCTGAGAGAGAAAGATGAAAAGGAAGGGTCAGCAACTAAAGGCAAAGCCTTTCTTCAAATGGTTGAAGGCCTTGTATTGGAATCTATAGTAAGATAGGAGTATGACTACAACTCCCCTCAACTAAATCTCTTCAGAGGGAAACAATAAAGGGTACACATTATTCAGAGTGACAAACTTGATCTGCTGTCTACGAAAGATTTGTAAAAACTTCTCAGCACCACATCAGGGAAGACCAAAGAGACAGATAAGTTATCCTTGGTGCTGAAAGTTTTAAGAAGTAGAAACAAGTGAGGTTCTGGTAGCATCAGCCTAGGGGGAGTTTATTTGATCAAGTTAGGCTGGTGCAACCAAAACAAACACTTAAAACACTTTTTGGTGCAACTGACAAGGAACTTCCGAAGGCAAAATGACTTTTGAAGGCAAAAGCTGAACTTCCGAAGGTCAAGGCTGAAAGAGCTTCCGAATAGGAACTCTAACTTCCGAAGAAAAAGTCTTCCTTTTCTGAAGTTCAACACTTAGAAGATTCAAGACAATGACTTCCGAAGTGTGAACTCTTGAAGATCATCACAAGCCTCAGAAGAAGTAGACTCTTCAAAAGTATAAGTGGCTTCGGAAGAACTTGTTCTTCCCAAGCCAATTAACTTTCGGAAGAACCTGCTATGAACTAGTGGACATAAGTATGTTCCTTCTGACAAGCCGTTGCAACCTCTGAGATACTGCATGGTGCTTTCTCACGCGCATGTAGTTGACCATACATTATTCTAGTGTTCATTCCTTATCAATTAGTACAGTTACCAACTTTGGTTGGTGACAAAAGGTAAGTCATGGACATGTCATGACTACCAAATCTTAGATAGTATTTTAGCTTAGATACCTTACTTCTAGCAATGTAGTATTTGTCTAGTAGTAAGTTCCCAGCTAGTATCAAAGTATAACCGGTTGTAGATAGTAGTATATATAGTTTTTCATTCTAAATCATATATTATGCTTGTAAAAGTCTTGTAATATTATGAGTTGAGAAGTAATATATACAAGTATCTTGAAAAACCTTTTCCTTGTGTTTGTTTACTTATTATATTACTACCAACTCTTAAAAGGTTCAGCCTTATCAATCCAAGTATGACTTAGTGAGTTTGAGAGATAACAATTTTGTTGAGTGACCAAACTCAATCCTGCAACATGCAATTGAAGTACTAAGAAGGAAGTACTTCGAAAGATTTGACCATGCACAAAGAAAAATAACTAAGTGTCAAATCTTCTGAAGCCAAAGACTGAACTATTCCAAAGACTTAGATGACATGTGTCTCTGACACACTTTTGATAACAACAAAAAACTTTCTGCTGCCAGCTCTAAAGACCCACCAACTTATATAAGTTGGTGATTACCTTTTTACTTTTTGTTAACCGTACAATACGGTGTCTTTATCTATAACTTTCAACTTTATTACTTTTATCCTTATTATAATACAACAATATGTGAGCTATGGTACACCATAGTCAAATGTCAAAAGGAAATCACCCTTCTGACTTTACTTGATCTTGTTGTCTAGTTTAGTGTTTAGCTGGCCTTCAAAATATGACCACCTGTAGAATGTAGTATAAAGTATCTCATGTAATTAGTCTTAGTACTAAGCCTTGTAAAACTCGTAAAATATCTGAGAGCAATATACATCATTCTTGAAAACCAATCTTTGTGTTCTTGAGTTTTCTTACTTATGTGTTCAATGTTTATTTGTCTTGTTCTTTATTTGATCTAGTAAGTGTGCTATCTCCAACTATGAAACTATTGTTGAAAAACCATAACTGGTCCTGCATTTGGTATCAAAGCTTCTTAGGCTTTTGATTACAAGATCTCAGCATCTTGAATCACTCTATAGTTTCACATACACTTACTTACTCAAATGGCAGCTCTCACTAAAGCTGATATCAAAATCGGCACAATGACTAAGTTTCTATTGATAACTCCTGATGACTTTGACACTTGGTATACGATGATGGATGGCTTCATCATGTCTCAAGACATCAGGATGTGGAGATCAATAGTCTCTAGACCTCACATCCTAAACACTACTTTAGCAACTGCTAGAGGTGGGATGATAACCAAGGATGTAAGGCCCGTTCCCGGGACACTCACAGTTGGACAATCATCGCACATAAAATATACATTTAAATTTACCAAAAACATCGCAGCAGAATACTAAATAAACCATTCCATATATTAATGACCACTTTTGCAAGACAATACAATCATTGTTAACTGTTACAAAAATCTCATTTTTTTGCATTACATCATAAAAATATCATTTATCATAAAATGGATGCCATCCAAAAACTTGCTAAGTAGCTCCGCCCGTGCCATCCTCAGCAATCATTACCTGCCAACTGGAAAATATATAAAAAGTCAGCATTACTGAGTGAGTTCTAGTTTTATAAATAAAAATACTTTATATCCGTTTAAAACCGTTCATCTCTTTCGTTCGCGATCATGCATCATACGTACACGTAGATAATCTGAATATTATCTTTCATTATCATACTTCATCGCACGTTACTCGTTATCATTCGTTCATTCATTAACCTTTACTTCTCATCCGGACAAATGTCATAAGCTACACCCCAAACGTAGGCACGAAGCGGGTACTGGGCCGAAGTCTATAAATAGACCACTAACATTACGCACATAGCCTGGCACCAGTACCAAGGCAAGTGACAAGGATCCCATACGTTTGGTCAGCCACAAAGACTAGACCCCTGAGTGTATCCTTACTGGTAAGCTAAACCACACACAGTTGAGCTAACAACATTTTAGATTTGTGCACATCCTTTCATTTTCTTGCAAGACTTTACATTCATCCTTTCATTAATGCATCCATCATTCATCCTTTACGTTCCTCTTTCAATATCATTAGCTTCCGCTTTCATTACTTAATACTTTACATTCATTTCATAACCATCCCACGTAAAGCCACGGAATAATATGTAATAAGGAACATAAATAAGGCATAACATGAACATACATATCATCATCACACATCATCATGGAACATCATATAATCATCACACATCATTCACTCCCATACACATACACAACAAGTACAAGTCATCATAGAACAAAACCGACCCTCCGCGGGACAGCGCGAGTTCGGGGGTGGCAGCCCCTGACAGTAGGGTCCTAGGGGCAGCAGCCCCTAGTGGGGTCCAAGGGGCAACGCCCCTGGCTGGGCCCGCGCTGCCAGGTCAGCGCGAAGAAATTTTATTTTTAAACATTTATATAGCACCTTTTGTTATAGAAAAATCGATCTTTCTGTTAAAAACTTTTAAAATCTTGGTCATTTAAAACGTATATGTGGTATGCATTTCCAGCCCCAACCAAGTTTAAAACCTTTAAAATAGGGGGATCTAGAACTCACCTGGACTAATGAGTAGCTTCTCAATCAAGCTTTCTAAGCAAGAGTCACACTACGCAGCCTGCAGATAAGTTAACACTCAAAGGGGTTAATTTTTGCCTCATTCCGCTGCAAGATCAGTAGCTTCGCTGCTAGTTTCGCCTGCAGTTTTGCTGGCATCTTCGCTGCCAGTTTCGCTCAACATTCGTTGGAAATTCAAGTCTGCGAATCTACCTGCGAAACTATAGTTTCGCCGGAAGATCCATAGTTTCACTGGACGACTGCATAATTTCGTTGGATGAACATGCAATTTCGCAGAACGGGCTAAAATTACAAATCAGCCCATTTGTCACCCAAAACTTCAATCTTTTACACCTAAACTCTTGGTTTATCACCCAAGAAGCTATATCTAAGCTTCTTACATGTTTTCTTACATAAAAATGTGAGTTTTGGGTGATTCTTTGCCACTTTCAAAAACCCCAAACCCTAGAATCCGAATCTACTCTTAAAGAAACGATTAAACGATGTTTCTTACCTGGATTCTTGGTCTTATTTTGTTGTTTGGGTGCGCGCAAACACCGATCTTCAACTTCCTGATTAACCGAGCCTTGGATCACCACTTTTTCTCCACTTTCTCTCTCTACACTCTCTCTCTAAAAGTTGGCTGTTAAGTTGCAAATGAGAGTGGCTCTTGCTGGTCCGTTTATATATATCGGGCGTTCCCGGGACCTTAAACTCGTCAGACACATAACCCGAAAGGTTAACTCGGTGTATAGCTCATTTCCATCTTATTTATATTAAATAATCCCATCTAAGCCCATTATTATTAATTGACTCGTTTTGACTTTATTTCGGGCGTTACAAGTTCACCCCCCCTTATTTAGGTTTCGTCCTCGAAACCTATTAGTCATTGAATAATTATGGGTAACGCTGCCTCATCTCCTCCTCAGCTTCCCAAGTGGACTCCGATCCCTTCCTGTGCTTCCACTGTACTCGCACTAAGGGAACCACTTTATTTCTTAGCCTCTTCTCTTTTTTGTTAATGATGGCCACTGGTTGCTCCACATAAATGAGTCGTTCATCTACTTCGATATCCTCCAGTGGTACCACCATATCTTCATCCGCTAAGCACTTTCTCAAGCGAGATAAATGGAATGTCGGATGAATTCCACTTAAATCACTCGGCAACTCCAACCTATAGGCCACCTCTCCTACTCGAGCAATGATTCGGAAAGGTCATATATATCTCGGCTCAACTTGCTCCGCTTCCTAAACCGAATAATACCCTTCCAAGGTGAGACTTTCAACATAACTCTATCACCCACCTTGACCTCAATCGGTCTACGTCTTTTGTCGGTATACAACTTCTGTCTATCCTTTGCTGCCTTCATAAAGGCCTTGATCTTTTCCAGCTTCTCAGTCGTAGCCTCAATCACCTCGACGCTCCCTAACTCTTTATGGCCAATATCACCACATCAAGCGGGCTTTCTACATCTCCTACCATATAGCATCTCATATGGAGGCATACCAATGTTGGCATGATAATTATTGTTATATGAGAACTCGACTTACAGTAAGTGGTGGTCCCAACTTCCTCCAAAATCAATGACACATGCCCGAAGCATATCCTCAAGCGTCTGAATAGTCCTTTCTGATTGACCATCCGTTTGGGGATGATAAGTTGTGCTGATATGTAACCTCATCCCCATCGCATCATGAAATCTCTTCCAAAACTTGGATGTAAACCGGGTGTCAAAATCAGACACAATAGACACCGGTACACCATGCAGACTTACAATATCCTTGAATCCGCGAGTCTCTCAAAGGAATACGTCTTTTGGATCGGTAGGAAGTGAGCACTCTTCGTCAGACGGTCAACTATCACCCATATTGCGTCATACCCTCTCGCGGTACGCGGTAACTTCGTGATAAAGTCCATGGTGATATGTTCCCGCTTCCACTCGGGTATATCCAAAGGTTGGATTTTCCCGTATGGCTTCTGATGCTCCGCCTTCACTTGCAAGCAAGTAAGGCATTTACTCACATACTCCACTACATCACGCTTCATACCCGACCACCAATAATCTTTCTTCGTATCATGATACATCTTTGTGGCTCCGTGATGAATGGAGTATCTCGTTTTATGAGCCTCATCCATGATCTTCCACGTAAATCCCCATAACGAGGGATCCACATCCGTTCGAATTGGTTCTAACACCGAGAGTGTTTTCACCCAACTCCACGACTAGACCTCTCATCCTTTCGGAGTTAAGGCGGTCTTCTTTCAACGCCTCGTCTTGAAACTCCTTGACCTGCGTCATCACATCAGAGGTCATAATCAACTTATAAGCCTTCACCCGAATCGGCTCGGGTCTCTCCTTTCGGCTAAGGGCATCTGCCACCATGTTGGCCTTGCTCGGATAGTAATGGATCTCGCAATCATAATCCTTTATGAGCTCCACCCATCGCCTCTGCCTCATATTCAAATCTTTCTGCTCAAAGAAGTACTTCAAGCTTTTGTGGTCGGTGAAGATGGTGCACTTTGTCCCGTACAAGTAGTGCCTCCAAATCTTTAATGCAAAAACTACAGCCGCTAGCTCCAAATCATGAGTAGGGTAGTTAACCTCATGAACCTTTAGTTTTCAGGATGCATATGCTATAACCTTTCCTCGCTGCATCAACACGCAACCCGACCCCGAGTAAGAAACATCTGAATAGACCACCAAGTCCTCGCTTCCATCGAGTAATGATAAGACTGGAGCTTGCTTTAGCCTTGCCTTTAGCTCCTCAAAAGCTTTCTCTTGATCTTGACCCCATACAATTTTCACATTTTTGCGGGTCAACTTAGTCAATGGAGAAGCTATCTTGGAGAAGTCTTGGATGAATCTTCTATAATAGCCCGCCAACCCCAAATAACTACGGATCACGGATGGCGTCTTTGGAGACTTCCATTGCATCACCGCTTCCACCTTTGCTGGGTCCACCATAATCCCCTCAGGATTCACCACGTGGCCCAAAAACTGAATCTCGCGCAACTAGAACGCGCACTTGGAGAACTTAGCATACAGCTTTTCCTTTCTCAGCGTCTCTAACACTTCTCGAATGTGACCGGGATGCTCCTCGCTCTTTGAATAAATCAAGATATCATCGATAAACACAATCACTGATTTATCCAACCCATTGGTCGACACACTAGATTCATCAAGTCCATAAAAGTAGCTGGCGCGTTGGTTAAACCAAAAGGCATAACGAGAAACTCGTAGTGTTCATATCGCGTACGAAAAGCTATTTTAGGAACATCTTGCTCTTTCACCTTCAACTGATGGTAACCAGATCGAAGATCTATCCTTGAGAACCAACTGGCACCTTGGAGCTGATCAAACAAGTCATCAATTCTCGGTAATGGATACCGATTCTTCACCGTCAACTTGTTCAAATCACGGTAGTCGGTGCACATCCTCATACTACTGTCCTTCTTTTTCACAAACAAGACCGGAGCACTCCAAGGAGAGATACTCGGTCTAATAAACCCCTTATCGAGCAACTCCTGCAATTGCTCCATCAGTTCCTTCATCTCGGTCGGACCTAACTGATACGGTGCCTTAGCAACGGGCTGGGCACCGGGCATCAAGTCAATTTTTATATTCGATCTCACAGTCCGGTGGCACACCTAGTAAATCTTCTTGAAACACGTCGGGAAAATCACGCACAACCGGCACATCGAACAATTGTGGTGTTGACGTATCCACATCCTTCACGTAGTGACTCGGTCACCGTAGATCGTCACTGAACTCCCGTCAGGCGCTGTCAATCGGATTATCTTCTTGCGACAGATAAAGTTCGCCTCGTAGTATGCCAACCAATCCATCCCTAGGACTACATCGAACCTGCCTAAGGTCATCACAAACAGTGTAGATGGAAACTTATGACCTTCTAGTTCTATGTCACAACCTTCTATCAAATCAGAAATCCTGGTAGATTTACCTATGGCAGTTTCTACATCGAAGGGCTCATCAATATTTCTACTCCTAATAGGCAACTTAGCACAAAAGGCAACATAAATGAAACTCCTACTAGTGCCGGAATCAAATAACACTGAGGCAAGAGTTTGGTTCACAAGAAACATACCTGATACGACATCGGGGTCCGTCGTTGCCTCCTCCCGGGTCTTAGTGAATGCCCTGGCGCTTGCTCTCTGCCCCTCGGTTCCAGTCTTCTTTGCTCCAAACTATCAGCCTTCGGCTTCTTATAGTCTCTGTCATGTGGCCCTCCTCACCACAGTTATAACACCTTCTCACACCACAGTTCTTCGCCACATGTCTTGTCCTCCCACACCGGAAACAGACATTGGATCCCCATCTACACTCTCCTTGTGCTCCTTCCCACACTTACCACACTTCTTTGACCCCGCACCAGGTGTAACCACACACCGGTCATCCACCCTCGCAACCTTATTGTTTGGAGCAGTCCCGCCACGTCCAAACTGCTTCCTATTCCAGTTCTTGTCACCGCCACCTTTCTTCCCCACCTCAACCACCACCACTTCTCGCTCGTCATACAGCATTCCTGCCAATCAACCACCGACCTGAACGTACCTGGCCGGGCGGTGATCATGTGCTTGTGGATATCCGCCGGCAAGCCCTGGATGTATCTCTTGATCTTCCGTGACACAGGCGTCACCTGATCCGACACCAGCCGTGCCATCTCGTTGAAATTGGTGGTGTATTGCTGATGTGTCATGGTTCCTGCCTCTAGCTGCAGAAACTCACTCTTAACCTTATCAAGCTCCCTATGAGGACAGAGTTCCTCGATCACCAACTTCTTCATCTTGTTCCACCTCATCCTTCCAACCGCCCTGCTACCCTCGGCCTGGACGATATTGTCCCAACAACACAAGGCCGAGTCCATAAATGAGTGGGTAGCAAACTTCACCTTAAGATCCTCCCTGCACTCACTAATATGGAGCACCGCTTCCATCTCCCTCACCCACCAATGGGCAGTAGCAGCACTGCCATTTCCATCAAAAGTTAAGGGCTTACATCTTTGGAATGCCCCGTAATTACAGCCTCGTGCAGTTTCTTGCATAGGCTCCTCCTCCTCCTCCTCCTCATCGAAGACCACCGTCTCAGTCTCTGGTTGCTCCCTTTCTCCCGTGAGCCTCCTCCTTTCCCTTCTCTCTCCTTCCTTAACAACTTTAATCACCTCAGTCACCACAGACGATAGGATCGTCTACATGACCTGGTGAACCTCCTCCACCACAGCCTCTTTCACTAAGGCCCTTAGATTAGCACTCTCATCACCACCCTCCGGATGAGGGGTCTTGGGCTCTTTATGGGCCATCTCTTCAGCTCTAGCCCTTCTTCTTTTGACCCGTGATATAGCACCACGTCCACCTTAGCCTCCACCTCGAGAAGCCTTTGAAGATCTACCTCTAGCCATCCACAAACACACTATAACATCCAAACACTAACATGGTCATTCAAGGTAATAGCTCAGTTTATGTCAAGTATATTAAGTCCCTAATTACAGTGACAAGTTGTGATTAGCCACTTACTTTACTCTTCATACCCCAAGCATTTCCTATCCTGACTACATCAGTGCTAAATCTACTAAAGGCAAATAAACAACATAACCTGCACACATAATACCGGTTAACGTACAGAAAATACTTGATGGCACGTAGCTACCTGGACTAGCATCCTTTCATTTTGTCCCATTCTCAGTTTAAGTTTAGGTTTTTGAAAATATTTACCCATTTCTCTTAAACTTCGGATCTGATAACAACTTGTAAGTCCCTGTTCCTGGGACACTCATAGTTGGACAATCATCGCACATAAAACATACATTTAAATTTGCCAAAAAAATCGCAGCGAAATATTAAATAAACCATTCCATATATTAAGGACCACTTTTGCAAGACAATTCAATCATTGTTAACTGTTACAAAAATCTCATTGTTTGCATTACATCACAAAAATGTCATTTATCAATAAATGGATGCCATCCAAAAACTTGCTAAGTAGCTACGTCCGTGCTATCCTCAGCAATCATTACCTGCCAACTGGAAAATACATAAAAAGTCAGCGTTGCTGAGTGAGTTCTAGTTTTATAAATAAAAATATTTTATATTCGTTTAAAACCGTTCATCTCTTTCGTTCATGATGATGCATCATACCTACACATAAATAATCTTATTGTTGAAGCTGTACAAGATAGTCTATATTATCAACACAGTCAAAGTCAACAAAAGTCAAAGTCACGGTCAAAGTCAACAAAAGTCAAACCCGACACGTTCGAGACGAAGAACCGAGACGAGACGTTGAAGATTTAGATGACTAGGAGTTTTATTGTAATAAATATATTTTGCGTGAACAAATATATTTTATCTTGTTTTAGTCATTTTTATGATTTATATGTAATTTCCATTAATTAGCCTAAGTCTAGAGGGTTATATGTAATTAGTGAAATTATATTCACTATAAATAGCCTAATTGTAATTAGGATTAGGCTAATGGTTGTATGACCAATAGATTGGGGATTACTTGTAAATATCATTGACAATCTAATTGAAGATCAAAGGGGTTTTAGTGTGTTTATCATATTTTGATCCATAATCTTCATGATTTGATTCAAGTGTGATCCACCTGGGCTAACATTAATATTATCTTTCATTATCATACTTCATCACACGTTACTCGTTATCATTCGTTCATTCATTAACCTTTACTTCTCATCCGGACCAATGTCATAAGCTACACCCCAAACGTAGGCACGGAGCGGGTACTGGGAAGAAGTCTATAAATAGACCCCTAACATTGCGCACATAGCCTGGCACCTGTACCGGGGCAAGCGACAAGGATTCCATATGTTTGGTCAACCACAAAGACTAGACCCCTGTGTGTATCCTTACGAGTTAGCTAAACCACACACAGTTGAGCTAACAACATTTTAGAGTTGTGCACCTCTTTTCATTTGCTTGCAAGACTTTACATTCATCCTTTCATTAATGCATGCATTCATTCATCCTTTATGTTCCTCTTTCATTATCATTAGCTCTCGATTTCATTACTTAATACTTTACAATCATTTCATAACCATCCAACGTAAAGCCACGGAATAATACGTAATAAGGAACATAAAGAAGGCATAACATGAACATACATATTATCATCACACATCATCATGCAACATCATATAATCATCACACATCATTCACTCCCATACACTACACAACAAGTACAAGTCATCATAGAACATAACCAACCCTCCGCGGAACAGCGCAGGTTCGGGGGCCGCAGCCCCTGACAGCGGGGTCCTAGGGGCAGCACCCCCTAGTGGGGTCCAGGGGTCCAAGGGGCAACGCCCCTGGCTGGGCCCGTGCTGCCAGGTCGGCACGAAGAAATTTTATTTTTAAACATTTATATAGCACCTTTTGTTATAGAAAAATCGATCTTCCTATTAAAACCTCTTAAAATCTTGGTCATTTAAAACGTATATTTGGTATGCATTTCCAGCCCCAAATAAGTTTAAACCTTTAAAATAGGGGATCTAGAACTCACTGAACCAATGAGTAGCTTCTCAATCAAGCTTTCTAAGCAAGGGTCATACTACGCAGACTGCATATAATTTAACACTCAAAGAGTTAATTTCGCTGCAAGATCAGCAGCTTCGCTGCTAGTTTCGCCAGCAGTTTCGCTGGCAGTTTCGCTGGCATCTTCATTGCCAGTTTCACCCAACTTTCGTTGGAAATTCAAGTCTGCGAATCTACCTGCAGAACTATAGTTTCGCTGGAAGATCCATAGTTTCGCTGGACGACTGCATAATTTCGCTGGATGAACATGCAATTTCGCAGAACGGGCTGAAATTACGAATCATCCCACTTTTTACCCAAAACTTCAATCTTTTACACACAAACCCTTGGTTTATCACCCAAGAAGCTATATCTAAGCTTCTTACATGTTTTCTTACACAAAAATGTGAGTTTTTAGTGATTCTTTGCCACTTTCAAAAACCCCAAACCCTCGAATCCGAATTTACTCTTAAAGAAACGATTAAACGATGTTTCTTACCTGGATTCTTGGTCTTTTCTTGTTGTTTTGGTGCCCGCAAACACTAATATTCAATCACCTGATCAACAGAGCCTTGGATCACCACTCTCTCACTTTCTCTCTCTACACTCTCTCTCTAAAAGTTAGGTGTTGAGTTGCAAATGAGAGTGGCTCTTGCTGATCCGTTTATATATACCGAGCGTTCCCGGGACCTTAAACTTGTCGAACACATAACCCGAAAGGTTAGCTCGGTCTATAACCCATTTCCATCTTATTTATATTAAATAATCTCGTTTAAGCCCATTATTATTAATTGGCTCGTTTTGACTTTATTACAGGCGTTACAAAGGAAGTGGTTGATTATTCTGAAAAAACTGGAAGAAAATTGATATTGATCAGAAAGCCATGACTGCTCTTCAAACTGCTCTTCCCAACTCCATTTACAAAGGCTTCAAGAAGTGCAAGACTACATAAGAACTCTGGGATGCACTGAAGCTGATGTATGAAGGGTCTGTGGAAGCTGAGGAGAACAAGAAAGACATAAAAAATTAGCAGTTTGAAAACTTCACTTTCAAGATAGGTGAAACTATGACTCAACAATAATTCATGTATGTTGAGATTGTAGACGCCATAATGAATCTTGGAGTCATACTTGAGAATAGGGATATATTAAGAAAGTTTATATTCTCTCTTCCTAGAGAATAGACACACTATTATATGGCCATCAAGAGAATTGAGAACCTCAATAGCCTCACTCTCACTAAGTTGTATGGTATCCTGAGCGGTTACCAAATGAAGATGAACATACAAAATCCTCCCCAGCTCATGCAACATTCAAAAGAGTTCAGTCATTCATGTGGTTGAAAGGGATAGCAGAGAACCATTGTATTATCTCATCTACTACCCTGATAACTCACCAAAGGGTCCTTTCATCACCTTCCTGAAGACACCAAAGGAGAGCTATACTCAAAGAAATCCATTCCAAGAGCCCAGCTCCTCTCAGACCTTTGTGTTTTTAGATGAAAGTTCTGGAAACTTTCTTTTCACCATTGAAAACCTGGACTGTATCTAACTTGATGATCTAGAATACATGGAGATAGTCCAGCAGATGGCTCTTCTCACTCACAGAGACAAAAAGTTCTACAAGAGGACAGGGAGGAAGTTTCCAAACAATGTGTCCAGTGGAAAGTTTGGGTTGAACAAGAGAAAAGTAAAGTGTTACAACTGTAACCAAATGGGCTACTTTTCTCGGGAGTGTAAGGCACCAAGAACAAATGGTGGCCATACACAGTTGAGGATAAAATACACTAAGGAAAACTCCAAGAATTGAGAAGCTCAACTAACCAAAGCAGCAAGTTGTAGTTGTTGTTGAAAAAGGAGGCTTTGACTAGAGCTTTTAGGTAGAGGATATCTCTACAAACCAAGCCATGATGGCAGATCATGATGAATCAAAGGTATCAAAACATCTTTTCACTCCTGAATGCATTGCTAAAGTTAACATATACAGGTCCTATAACTTGGATGTAAGATCTGATCTTGATTGCTTAAACATTTTAAAAGCAGAAAATGATTATAAGCTTGAAATAGAAGACTTAGAGAAAACCATTTACTCTAAAACATGAGCATACAAATTACAGGACTCAGATAATAGATCTTGTTGCCAAGTTAACGAATTGTTAGGCTGAGGTTGTGATCAGCAAAGTCAACGTAGAAAAATGTGTTCTTAAAGAGCAAACCTTCAAGAACATCAGGCAGGGACTTGGATCAAATGAAATAGCTCCTTCACACACATTATTATCACTCAGAGAACCAAGGTGTGGAACTTGTGAAGATAAGAGGCCTCTTATTGATCCTATCCTTGAGGAAGATGAAGATGAAGAGGATATAGTGAAGGGTGAAATAGACACACATTACTATCATTCAGAGAACCAAGGTGTGGAACTTATGAAGATAAACAGCCTCCTACTGATCCTATCCTAGAGGAAGATAAAGATGAAGAGGATATAGTGAAGGGTGAACCAGAAGTGAGCGAAGAGGTTCACTGTAAGAAGGGTCATTATATCCCTAGAAAGAAGAAGAGACCAGGGATGGCAAAGGCTACAAGAAAGAACTTAATCAGGGCTACAGAAAGAAGATCAAAGGAAGTGCAGCAGATCAAGCCCACCTTCACCCCTAAGCAAAAACAAGTTTTTATCTCTATTGGGTTTAAGGTGAGGAAGACTGAAGACTTAACAAAGGACTCTAGTACCAGGGGTCGTAGCTCAAGTCTAAGCCATACTAGTCAGGAGAAGAAGGTTGAACCAATGTCCACCATTGTTGCACAGGCTGGTCCATTAACTCCAAAGGCAAGCTTCACCCTTAGAAGCATGCCTCTTCACCAAAGATGATGAAGAAAAATATGGAAAAGGATTAGTACCAACCTTTTCCTTATGACAAGACTCTTAGAAGAAAGCCTATGGAATGTATCATGTGTGGTGTTACAACTCATTATGCTAAGGATTGCATTTTCAATCCTAAGAGTACCATCCACATAAACAAGAAGAAGACTTCTAAGAAGAAGAAGAAAATAGTTTTGAAAGGAAAATCATTTTGTTTTGGAGCATCAGGGTGAACCAAAATAAGATAAGTGAAAAACTGTCTTCGGAAGCAAGTTTGGTCTCGGAAGACAGGAATGCTTTCGAAGCACTGAAGTCTGCTTCAGTGGATGAAAAAGCTTTCGAAGGTTCAGTCTCCAAAACTTTCAAAGTCATAAAAACTTCTGAAGTTTTAAAAGCCAAGTCTGATTTTCCAAGGAAGAATCAATGTGATCACAAAGTGGTCATGATTTTTTAGCGTGCAAGTTCCCAGGTTATGAATGATGCAGTCAAAACCATCCATTCATTTTGCCCATTTTGAGCCCATAGGTTATTGGCTAAGCTGGTGTATTCAGCAGAAAAAGATTGGAAAATTTTCATAGGTGACCGGTCGGGAACACACCACATGTATATTTGTAGGCTGACACAACTTGTATTACACGTCACCAGCCTGTAATAAGATCAACTTCGAGGATTGCTCAACAACTAACCTCTAACACAAATACAAGCTTAGTCAGCACCGTGCATTGGTCCTCCTCAACCATTGACTCAACTAATCAGACTACTAGGGTCAACCCATATCATACAGGTTAGCTGTTCTTAAGACTACTAAGGTCAACTCGTATCTTAATTGTGCTTTCAGATAATGCTAAATAGGATAAGTAACTAATCAAGTTACCCGAAGGCTAAATTTCTTTTATAAATCATGTTTTAGGTGGAAACAAAATCAATTAAAAAGACTGACCCGTAATGTTTTTGACTCCCCAACATTGTATGACGATTATGATGAGGACGTTGACCATATTTGAAAAGGAAAACCCAAAGACGACATCGAAAGGTTGGCGCCAAAATTTTACACAAACATGTCGTGATTATATTGTACAATACGACCGATGTGTTATGATTGCTTAAATATGTGGGTTGTTTATTTTTCATATTTAGTCTAAGGAGTAAAAAAATAATAAATAAGATACATAAAAGTAAAATAGAAAATATAAAATAATGACTCGATTAAAAATAAATAGTAAGAATGTTTATAGCATAAAAGAACCCGAGTTGTTGTTTTTTGAACAAATTGTGTAAAATTATCGACATCCACGTTTACTTGTTCCGAATATTTACGATATTCTTTTGATTTTGATCTTGATGATTCTTGTGATGGCATAGGGCCAGTACACGCATCTCGATGAAGACCCTTCTTTTGCACCTACTGCAAAATAGCGGGGTCTTTTCTTTGCCTCGAGACATGATCTGCTTAGTTTCACGAGGACGTCCAGCTTGTGTTTTATCCATGTGATGGTGGTTATACAAGCATTACGTCTTCTTGTATCTCCAATTTTAATTCATTTTTAAATCAAAAAATGAGTCCTCCATACGAATGCTTGTAACAATCTATTGAAAAGCACCACATACCCTAATGCCTACAGTCTGATTGTTTTAAATATCTACTAACCACAATTACATGACACATGGAAAACAAAACAAGTGCCATTTCCTATAACTGCGTGTTCACTTGTTTAGATCGATAGACATTACCCACATCCGTCTGCCACTTCATAGTGATATGCATCAATACCAGCAACTGGCCAGTTTACGCATTTTGAAGTTCTCCTGCAGATCTTATCTCCAGCTACGTATTTAGGAAATTTTTGTTTTTTATATGAAAATTAAATAAATAAATAGAATTTTTATCAAAAAAAAGTCTGATTTTTTTTTCAAAATAAATCTATTTACCTCCTGCCTGGCTATGATCAAAATACCATTTTTTAATCGATTCACGAAAAAACTTCCAACATCTTCATTATTTGTAGTTTCCTAGCATTCAGAATTAACACATTGATAGACTCAACAATGTTGGAGTTTATAACATTATAATGTTGGCCTATGCAATGTGCTCTTGTCAATTTTTGCACACCAGCAATATTTACAAACGTGTCTTGAATGTTATGAACAACGTGAAAAAGTGTATTGAAACAATACTCAAACTCGGATTATGTATACGCTTTACAAGTTCGCCACTACTGGTGTTGATGTTCTCGGTCGTTAATGACTTTAAAAGTAAGTTCATCATCATATACTTACAACATAGACCATGATGTGCATCCGGAAACACAGTAACCACCAAGTCAATGGAAGCGACTCTGTCAGATATTATCAACATGTGAGGATTATCTCTAATACAATCTTTTCTTTTTCATAAAAACTAAGTCTAACATTTACCACTCTCTGATTTGCCAAGACAGTGCGCAACATGCAAATCTGATTGTTACCATCCGAGCATTATAAACATTTCTTATAAAATGATGAGCACCATCAATTATGATTAAAAGTTGCAAAATGCGATAAAAATATTATAGGCCAATAACAAAATTATTACTAAAATAAAAAAATTAAATTTATACCATCTACAACACTATAGCAATAAATAAACATTACAAACCAAATGTTATCATTCATCAAAATATGAGTAATGAGTAACTGTCCCATACTGGTCTTTACTAGATTATTACAATAAGCTGGTAATAAACCTAATGAATCGTTAGCGGATCCTTCCAACATCTCCTAACACATAAGCTTTTTTCACTCCAAGCTTGCATGTAAGAAATATCTACATAATATTTCAGACCAATATCACTCATTATTTCTTTTCAATGCTATACACATCCACTATCTTTACAATGTGTGTACAAGTTTGTGATCAATAACTTTCTTGTTTGCTTGACGTATATGAGGATAAGTCTAATTCTTTGAAGTAGTGTGTGATAGAATCACCATAACTCTAAACCCGAATACGTCACTCAAAAAGGCTTCTTTACACGCTGCTTCAAACCAATTAGTTTTAGACACATCAACTTTGTATTCAAACTTCACCGACAAACGCATTAGGTGTTGGCTCATAAACTAACTCCTGATAAAAAAATTCACCTGGTCGAGTATTTAAATCAAAAGAAAACCGCTCAGAATCATGTCTAGAATTAGGTATCCAAGTAGTAGAACCACTAGAAACATATATGTTAATGGTAGACCCACAAAAGGACGTATCTGACACGATGAACCAACATCAGATTCCCAAAGAACATCTAACCTAAATTTTTCATATGAATTGTTTTCTAAGAAAAAGAACATCTAGGGCACCATATAAGTCAATTGGATTAGTAAACATAGACATTTGATACGCCACTCCAGCTATGTTTGGAAGCACACAACATTGAGAAATAAGAGCCATCAAATTAAAAAAGTTGACGTTTGAAGGTAAACATAAATCGTGCTTCATACAGTCCGTTGAAACTCTATTTATGCATTCCTATTTTCCACCGCTAATAACTATGACATTGACAGATTCCTTTTTCTAATTTGTTTAGCAAAAATATGAAATGACAAGGTAATTTTGTATAAATATGGATTTTCTAAAAATATAAAAATATTAAAAACAAAGAAACTCGTGTCGGCTAACTCTACAACTATGGGATACAGGTTAAGCCTGCACAACTATCCATATCTAATAAGAAGATGTTGGAAAAGTACAATGCCAGCTAAGCTTACAACATAGATGCAAGCTAAGTCTGTAACTTTAATAAGCGTTGACCCTATGAAGAATATGCATGTTAAGCTTGTAAATGTGATGCGGGTTGACCTTAGGATGGCGATGTAGACTGAGCTTGTAACTATGATACTGGCTGACTCTAGGAAAGATATGCATGCTTACCTTGTAAGTATGATACAGTTTACCCTAGTAGTCTGCTCAGCCCACAAGTCCGCTTAGTCATGTCATTGGTTTAATAAGACCAACACATGGCGTTGACTAAGCGTCTATCTTTGCTAGGAATTCGCAACTGAACAAGCATGGAAGCTGATGTGTACTGAACGCTAAGTGACGTGTAACATAGGTTATGGTAGCCAGGAATTTTACATGTGGTGTGTTCTTGGCCGGCCACGTGTAGTATGTTCTATCTTTCTGTGTTGAATGTGCCAGCTTAGCCGTCAACCTATAGGCTGGAAATGAACAAAATGAAAATCTAGGATTGGTCGAATCATACATGACGAGGGGACTTGCAGGCTGAAAATGATGACCATTTTGATAAAATTTGGTCAACCATGACCATGGTATATACATATGGTACCAAATTTCTATAAGAGAATGATATGCATATGATAACCATAATTTCTTAGTAATTCTAATGGTTAAATGGTATGTCTTATTGTTAGAGATAAAGAATGATTCCTTTATTATTGGAGTAGATTGTTATACATCTTTTACATTAATTTATTATTTTATTTACCATACTTACACTCATCTTGTATTTGTATATATAGTCTTCATTTTAATGCAAACTATTTCATTGTGGGAATTATAATTTTTATATGGTAAAACTAAACTTTCCAAACATGTTCCTCTAAACAATATGCTTGTGGTTCCTACTCTCAGCAAAAGATTATCATCTGTTAGCAATTTGACTCATGATTACCCGTTTGATATTTTATTCTCCCGAAATTTTTTTGCCATTCAGGATTGACAAACGGGAAAGGTATTGGCAAAGGGTCAACATGAAAATGGTTAATATATTTCTAGTCCAAGTTTACATGCTCATGTAGCCACGGGCTTCTTTTGATACTTGGCATTCTATACTAGGCCATGCAAATTCTGATATTATTTCTTTTTTTGAATAAAATTGGTTGTTTACAAGTAACTTTTATTTTATAAAATCCAACCATTTGTTCATTCTGTCAAATTTCGAAAGAACATCGTTTATCTTTTTCAGTTAGTACCAAACGAGCTTTGCACGTACTTTATTTGATTCATTGTGTTTTGTGGGGACCGGCCCCTATTACTTCCACCGATGGATATCGATATTATGTAGTGTTTAGCGATGATTACTCACGCTGTCCATGGTTCTATCCTCTTAAGACTAAGACTTATTTTTTTCAGATTATAAGCAACTTTATTGCCTTGGTTCTAACTTAATGCTCTTGCAAGGTAAAAGTTTTCCAAAGCGATGGTGGCACCGAGTTCATTAACAATTGAGTCCATACATTATTTCCTGACAATGGCACTCATCATCAAGTTTCTTGTTCCTACACTCCTCAACAAAATGGTAGAGCCGGACGTAAGCATCACCATCAAGTTTCTTGGCTATTGCTTTTCGGTCCAAATGCACCAGCTTCCTTTTGGGTCGATGCCTTTTCTACAGCTACTCATCTTGTCAATCGGCTACGCACCACCCTTCTAAATCATAAGTCTCCATTTGAACTTCTTTATGCTCGTCCACCTACTTACGATAATTTTTGGGTCTTCGGTTGCCGAGTTATCCATATTTACGGGACTATTTCGCTCACAATCTCGCCCCTCGTAGCATCCCATGTATCTTTATTAGTTATAGTACTTGATACAACGGATATCGTTGTTTGGACCTGGCACCTCTCGTGTATTTATTACACGACATGTTACGTTTGATGAAAAAGTTTTTCCTTTCTCAAACACAACATCTTCAAATGATCTTAACAAGTTAGTCATTTCCTCCTACATTGAGGACACTTCCCATGTCTTACCTACTGCCTCTAAAACACATAGTAACAACATGGAACCTACCAGGGCAACACAAGCAAGCATCAACCCTTGCCCTTTATGCCCTGTCGAGGATGTGTCGGAACTGGCTCCGCCTCCCGAGCAAGTGAGAGATGTTTCTGAACCAAGTACACTTCACCAACCAACTACCATCCATCAACCTCTAGTCGATTCCCACCAGCTGCAATAACATGCTCCACCGAGCCAACCGCCAGCTCCCTAAACCAACCTCCATACAGACCAGACCATTTTCCACAATGGGTTCCACTCATCAAATGATCACTCGTTCTCAACATGGGATTTTTAAGCCTAAGCATCGAGTAGACTTCTCAAAACTCATCACCACGACTCTATATTCTACTCTTTTTGTGTAACGCCCAGAAATTTATTATTTTGAAGCCGGCGAAGAAAGAAAAGAAAATAAAGTCCAAAGTCGAGGGACCAAACTCGCCAACGAAGAAAAGTTGGGAAATGTGGTGATATGTGTAGGGAGAGGGCAGCCCACTCTCCCCACACACCACAAATTTCAGCTCACAAAAGAAGAGAAGAGAGAAAAGAGGAGAAAAAGGAGAAAAAGGGGTGTTTCGGGTGATTCGGGTGTCCAAATCCGTCGAGTGGCAAGCCAAATCGAAGCCCTTGACGTTGTGCTCGATTGTGTGAGTTCTAGGACCCCACTTTTACTTGTTTTCAACTGATTTTGGGGCTGCAAAATGTTCAAAACCCGTTTTTGTGTGTGTATGTGTTTGACCCATTTGGGTGTGATGTGTATGATGCGTTTAGAGTATGATTCCGGGCTTGTGTGTGCTTGTATGGTGTTATGGTATGCATTCCTAAGGTCCAGAAGGGTTAATTTAGGCTTAGAATGGGTGTGGATGAGCTTGGAGGCCGAAAATGGCAGATTGGGTTCGGGATGAACTCCAATCTGCATCAGCTAGGGCTAGGCGACCGAATGAAGGCCATACGGCCGAATGAGGGGCGATTGAGGGTCATTCGCACGATTGGGATTCATTCGCACGATTGAGGGTTCAATCGCACGACTAAGGTTTCAGTCGCACGACTGGGAGTCCAGTCGCATGGGGATTGCATGACTGAGGGTTCAGTCGCATGGATGCTTAGTCGCATGAGTCCATTCGCATGAGGTCAGTCGCATAGGTGCCCATTCGCAGTAATCCCACTCGCACAAGGTCCATACGCACGATTGAATGTTCATTCGCATAGATGACCATCCGCATGAGTCCAGTCTCATGATGTTCAGTCGCATGGAGGCCATGCGACTGAAGGGTGTTCATACGCCCGAGTAGGGCTGTTGCACTCGAAGGGATGTGTAGTTTGACTTCTGGCCTTCGGGGGAAAGGTGCAGATGTAAGTTTTGATGTAAAGTAACCCGTAAGAGCATGTAAGAGGATGGTTATGGCCTTAGAGGGCATGTAGGGCATGATGATGATGATGTTGCATGTTTATGCATATTATGAATGTATGATGTTGCCTTGTATGATGATGATGAATGTGTATGATATGTTCCTTATTATGATGTATGCTTATCTTTCTTGTGGCTTTACATGTCATGTTAATGAATGAATGAAGTATTATGTAATGTAAAGCGAAAGATAATGAAAGTGGAACATGAAGTAAGAAAGCATGCATTAATGAATGATGAATGAACGAAAGAAAGGCTTGCAAGCATATATATTGGGGTGAGCGACTTTGTGTTGCAAAATACTCGGATGAAGTGCAATCATTTAGATTGCCTATGAGGTGAGCAACCTTGTCGTTGCAAAAGACTCGAGTAAAGTGCTATCATGATGTTGCCTTGGGGTGAGCAACCTTGTTGTTGCAAAAGACGTGATGGGCAATGAGGTGAGCAACCCTAGGGGTGCAAAAGACTCGGATAGCGTGCAATCATTGAGATTGCCATTGAGGTGAGCGACTATGTTGTCGCAAAAGACTCGGAAGAAAGAATGAATGAAAAGGATGGAAGATAATGAACGAGATGAAAGATAATAATGATATTATCTGTGTATACGTATGTTGAATGATCGCATGATAAAGGAATGGTTTTCAATGAACGTAAAGTATATTTATGTTATAAAACTAGAACTCACTCAGCAACGCTGACTTTTATTACGTTTTCCAGTTGGCAGGTAAATGATTGCTGAGGATGGCACGGCAAGTGTGACATCCGTCACTTTAAGGTCCGTCAATTAACGTGTTTGTCCGTTATCTATTCTATGATTGGTCATTCCTCATCTCTATTTGACTCTTTATGTGGATATCATGTGTGCATTATTATCGTTGTGTGTGTATTTCTTATAATCATGTGTTAACCTTAAAAAGGACTTTTAAAACTTTCATCTTTAAAAACGTCAAATACATCATTTTATAAATATAATAAATGTTTTTAATATAACCATTTCTTAAGTCATAACAACATTAAATGAACTTTTACAATTATAATAAAACATCCAATAAAGTCGTTTTTCAACCGAACTAAATTTGGGAAAACTCGGGGGTTAAGTGTAGGGACTAAACTTGTAATTTTGCAAACTTGGGCTGGGTATAAATACCCTCATACCAGCCCTAATCCTCATTATCACCATCTTCTTCTCTTCATCCTCTTCACACACAAAATCACCATTCTTGCACCAAATCCAACCCGAGAGGTCTTGTTTTCTTCGTCTTGACACCGTCTACAGCTTAGACTACCCCTCTCTAGCAGGTAGTTGTCTTTGGTTGTCCGTTTTCTAGCCATTTCACGGCTGTCCAAACTAGGGTTTCGGGTGTTCGGGTTCAACCCGAACACACAAGGTCGTATGGGTGCGAGTGAGGTCTCTTTGCTTGTGTTTCATGCTTGTGTATGTTTGTTGAGTGTTTCTGGAAGTCCTTGTGGTGTAAAACTCGTGTTTAGAGCAGCTCGGGGGCTGCTCATCCCGACCACAGTCGCGATTCTGCAGATCAGGCGACTGGGTCATCCATGCGTGCTCATACATATAACATATCATTAATGCTATACAATAACTGTCAATAGGTGTTTGACTGTTTATTTGCATTCAACATTTGGGATACATCGATCATACATACTTACCACCTAACAAGTGAGTTTCGTGGCCCTTTTTTACGCTTATACAATATTTTAATCATTTACAACTTGGGGGAAAAGTATGCTTACTCATTTTCAATGTTGTACACTTACATACATTTTACATACAAGGAATCAACGTGATACTGTGTTGCAAGTACTATTTGATACATGCTTGGGTCTACTGTGTGGTTCTATCTTTGCAACTATTTAATTCCAGTGTAGGAACCGACGGTTAGGTATTGGTAGTACTACTGGGTTGACACCCCCACCCTCGTTCGATGGTATACTAGTTGGTACCATCAGTGGCCAGGAACGGGCCCTTGGGTGAATATATGCCGACAATTTCTTTGTGTACGTCGCTAGGTTTGGTTGCAAAGCTCATGTCATGTGATATTTACTTGTGTATATAACTGTATTCACGGTATTCCGACGCGCTTACTTATACAGCATCACTTACATTTTTATTACATAAACCTGCGAGCTCACCAACAATTATGTTGACCGTTTTAAGCATATCTTTTCAGGTGATCATGCAAGTCCAGGAATCTAGGTGTGCTGCCTTAGTGGAGACCCTAGGATGCATTTTGGGACTTAACATGTTTTGTTAAACAATCTTTTGAACAATGTTAACGCTTGTAAACAATTATCAACTTTTGAAACTTGTTCCCGGGTTGTGGGAATTAACATTTACATTTTCATCTTTATGTGAATATGTGTTATCATCATCATGTTGCTTATGGCTATGTTGTCGTGAACATTGACTAAACACGACACAAGTCCCCTTGTTGTCGGGTGTCGTCATGACACGCTTGTCATCATTTATTTATATAGCTCTCTATCGCTTACCATGTGTTATGACGATCCCGGTCTCGTTACATCCCCATGTTTCCGCTTTTAGCGGGGGTGTGACAGATTGGTATCAGAGCCATTGGTTATAGAGAATTAGGCAATACGCTTGACCTAGACTATAACCTAGGAACCTTCATGTAGATTTGCATGCTAGGACTCTGTATGCATATTATATCTCGTGTATGTGTTCCTCGCTGCTTGGTTTGTTCATCTATTTGTTATGTGATCTTTACGCCCTATGAGAGAGCCCTTGTGCTCACTCTTTTATGGGGATGCTTCTATTGAATCTTCCGTTCCCTCTGCGCGCCGAGTTAGTTTATCAGTTCCGGGTATTAGACCCGAAGAGATCTTCACAGATCATGCTATTGCGCTTGACCTTGGACATTGAGATTAACTCTGAGGAGGTATATGTCTGAAACCTCAAAGGATGAGGAAATAGACAACCTCCGCTAGACTAAACGTGATTGTATGCATGGACTTACAACTGTTGTGATGGATTATCATCGAAACATTATTAATTCATGGTGTGAGAACTGCACGAATTGCATGTGATGTGTGATGACAATAAGTATGATATTGACATGAAATACATGGACTTGATGGATTATTATGGATATGATGTAAAGGAAAGTCGAATGTCATGTAACCGGGTCGGGCATCATTCTCGGTACATCGTGGGTGTGGTGGGAACGCTGCGGGGAACCCTATATATAAACATCACCGGTATACCGAGAATATGCTTGAAATGGGCTGCATGGTGATCTTGACCGACCGGAACATGAACATTGGAATTTGATAAGTGGAATACTTGTGTATTTTATGGTGACTAAAGCTTATATGTTACCTCTTTTATGATTAGAACATGCCGCCTCGAAGAGTTACCCGTAGCAATAGTGGCGGGAGTGAAGCCCCAAGGGGTAGAGGCCGAGGCAGAGGCAGAGCACCAAGAGCAAATGATGCTCCTGCCAGTAACAGTCAAGGAACAGGGAACGCCGACATGGCAGCCCTGATCGCTCAGCAATTGGCCGCGCTGATTCCTACTATTGTGGCCCAAGTGAGCGACACACTCCAACAACATCACCCTCACGGGGATGGTGGCAATGATGATGGAGCTCAAGTTGGGATCGAAACTGAGACGGGAAACGGAAACCCGACTGGAAACGAGAGCAACCAGGAAACCGGGAATGGTGGTACTGCCGGTATTGAGACTGGGGTGGTTAATGCTCGTCGGGGATGTTCATACAAGGAGTTCGTGGCTTGTAAGCCGAGGGAATTCGATGGGAAAGGTGGGGCGATAGCCCTAACCAGGTGGTTGGAAAAGATGGAGGCAGTGATTGACATCAGCGAGTGCCTCGACAGCCAGAG
The DNA here is from genome assembly GCA_025215565.1 of Flaveria ramosissima. NCBI lineage: Eukaryota > Viridiplantae > Streptophyta > Magnoliopsida > Asterales > Asteraceae > Flaveria > Flaveria ramosissima. Next base: position 47,484,799 of record CM046029.1, on the reverse strand, counting down.
GATCAAGTATGCCACTTGTTCTCTACAGGGTAAAGCCCTAACCTGGTGGAACACCCAGGTTCAAGCACGAGGAAGAGAATCTGCGATGCAGATGTCATGGGATGAATTTAAAGCTTTGATTAGTGAGGAATACTTCCCTCTCAACGAGATGCAGAAGCTGGAGCATGAGTTCTGGAATCATGCCATGGTGGGGGCAGGGCATGCAGCTTATACTGATCGTTTTCATGAGCTGGCAAGATTGGTTCCGCATCTGGTCACGCCGGAATCAAAGAGGATTGAAAGGTACATTTGGGGACTCGCGCCTCAAATTAGAGCTATGGTCACAGCAGCCGCTCCTCCTACTATTCAGAGCGCAATTCTGAAAGCTGGCGCTTTGACTGATGAGATGGTTAGAACAGGGGTTTTGGGCAGAGGAGCCGAGAAGAGAAAGGATGTAGGGGAATCGAGCCGGTCGAGTGCCGGAAAGTTTGAGAAGAGGTCTAAGCCGACCAGAAATTTTGTGGCCGTGTCTCAGGCCAGGAGAGAGTATGTGGGGCCGCACCCCAAATGTGACAGGTGCAATTATCATCATCCCCCAGGGGCGCAGTGCCAGGTGTGCGCTAACTGTAGGCGCCCGGGTCATTTGGCAAGAGATTGCAGAACTGCGCCGAATCTTGTAGCACCCGTCAACGTGGTTAACCCCGCCTGGAATGCAAGGGCTTGCTTTGAGTGTGGGAGCCCCGATCACTACAGGAATATGTGCCCCAGGCTGAATCGGGCACCGGGTCAGCAGGGGAACAACCAGCAGCAGGTGTTGGCTATCGCTGGGAATCAAGGCCCGGCTACTCAGGGGAATGCAGCTCGGGGACGTGCATTCGTCATTGGAGCCAACGATGCTCGTCAGGACCCGAATGTTGTCACGGTACGCACTTACTCAATCATCACTTCGCATCTATATTATTTGATACTGGAGCAGACAATAGTTTCATATCTTCTGAGTTTGTGCAATTGCTTGATTTGAGTCCTAGTAGGCTAGAAACTAGTTACTCTGTAGAAATGGCCAATGGTAGAGTTGTTCAGGCCGATGAAATCATTAGGACGTGTTCGTTAACGCTGGAGGATCATACATTTGAGATAGATTTGATACCCTTCGAGTTAGGAAGCTTCGACGTGATCGTGGGTATGGATTGGTTGTCGCAGAATGGAGCAGAGATTGTTTGCCGAGACAAAGTAGTACGTATCCCTATGCCAAACGGGGAAGTACTCAAGGTTCAGGGAGAACGACCGGGCAAGAACTTGAAGCTTATTTCCTGCATGAAAGCACGCCAGAGTTTACGAAAGCAGTGCTACGCTTTTCTGGCTCATGTTGTTGAAAAGAAAGACGAAGAGAGGAAACTGGTGGATATTCCAGTGGTACGGGATTACCCAGAAGTATTTCCAGATGACTTGTCTGGTTTACCTCCTCCACGACAGGTGGAATTCCGTATTGAGTTGGTTCCTGGAGCTACGCCAGTAGCGAAAACGCCATATCGACTAGCGCGATCCGAGATGCAAGAGTTGTCTAGTCAGTTACAGGAACTACTGGAGAAGGGTTTTATTCGACCGAGTCATTCACCGTGGGGAGCACCGGTACTATTTGTCAAGAAGAAGGATGGATCGTTCCGTATGTGCATCGATTACCGTGAACTGAACAAGTTGACGGTGAAGAACCGATATCCTCTCCCCAGGATCGACGATTTATTTGATCAGCTGCAAGGAGCTTCGTACTTTTCAAAGATCGATCTTCGTTCTGGTTATCATCAGCTAAGGGTTTTCGAGGACGACATACCGAAGACTGCGTTCAGGACTCGTTATGGGCACTATGAGTTCTTGGTCATGCCGTTCGGATTGACTAACGCACCAGCTGTGTTCATGGATCTAATGAATCGGGTGTGCAAACCTTACCTGGATAAGTTCGTGATCGTGTTCATAGACGACATACTTATCTACTCCCGATCAAAAGAGGATCATGTAGAACATCTTCGGGCAATTCTGGAGCTGCTACACGAATAGAAACTTTTCGCCAAGTTCTCTAAGTGTGACTTTTGGTTGCGAGAAGTAAAATTTTTGGGTCATGTGGTTAATGAGGACGGGATTCACATAGATCCCGACAAGATCGAAGCGGTGAAGAAATGGGATACGCCCCAGACACCATCAGAGATACGGCAATTCTTGGGATTGGCCGGTTATTATCGTCGCTTCATCGCGAACTTTTCAAAGATCGCGCAACCATTAACCCTGCTTACTCAGAAAGACAAGAAGTTTGACTGGGGATTTGCACAAGAGCAAGCGTTCCAAACGTTGAAAGAGAAGTTGTGCAACGCTCCTATACTGTCTCTCCCAGACGGAACAGATGACTTTGTGGTTTACTGCGATGCGTCACATCAAGGATTGGGATGTGTATTGATGCAGAAGGATAAGGTGATTGCCTACGCTTCGCGACAACTTAAAGTGCACGAAAAGAACTACACCACTCATGATCTTGAGTTGGGCGCTGTAGTATTTGCACTCAAAATTTGGAGGCATTACTTGTATGGCACCAAATGCATCATCTTCACTCATCATAAGAGCCTTCAACATATTCTGGATCAGAAGGAACTCAACATGCGCCAACGACGTTGGGTAGAGCTTCTCAGTGACTACGATTGTGAAATCCGGTATCATCCGGGGAAAGCTAACGTGGTGGCTGATGCCTTAAGCCGTAAAGAACGTGTGAAACCACTACGGGCACGAGCGTTTGGATTGACCATCCAAACCAACTTGAAAGCTCAGATTCAAATTGCACAAAGTGAGGCATTGAAAGAAGAGAACCTTGCGGGAGAAGAATTCCGGGGGTTAGATAAACAGATGATCCGCAAAGATGACGGTATTCAGTACTTCATGGATCGCATATGGGTACCCAAATGGGGAGGTGTTCGAACCTTAGTCATGGATGAAGCCCACAAGACGCGATATTCTATTCATCCTGGTGCAGATAAGATGTATCATGATCTTAAGGATCTGTACTGGTGGCCAGGCATGAAGAAAGACATTGCCTTATACGTCAGTCGATGCTTGACGTGTTCCAAAGTCAAAGCTGAACATCAGAAACCATCGGGATTATTACAGCAACCTGAAATTCCCGAGTGGAAATGGGAGAACATAGCAATGGATTTCATTACCAAACTCCCTAGAACAAGCAGCTGTCATGACTCGATATGGGTCATTGTTGATCGAATGACAAAATCAGCATATTTCTTGCCTATCCGAGAAGACTACAAGATGGATAAGTTGGCGAGATTGTACATCAAAGAGGTCGTGACACGGCACGGGGTGCCGATGTCAATCATATCCGACCGTGATAGCCGATTCACTTCATGTTTTTGGCAGACGCTACAGAAAGCGATGGGCACTCGGTTAGACATGAGTACAGCCTATCACCCTCAAACAGATGGCCAAAGTGAACGCACTATACAGACGCTAGAAGACATGTTGAGAGCGTGTGTAATCGATTTTGGAGGTAGCTGGGATGCTCATTTACCGTTGATTGAGTTCTCCTACAACAACAGCTACCATACAAGCATTGGATGTGCTCCATTTGAAGCGTTGTATGGAAGGAAATGCAGATCTCCCGTTTGTTGGGCCGAAATTGGTGAAAGTCAACTGACAGGCCCAGAGATCATCCAAGAAACAACAGACAAGATTTTCCAAATCAAAGATCGACTTAAAGTCGTGCGTGATCGCCAAAAGAGCTATGCCGACAATCGTCGGAAGCCTCTAGAATTCAATGTTGGGGATCGTGTGTTACTCAAAGTCTCCCCTTGGAAAGGAGTCGTTTGATTCGGAAAGAAAGGGAAGTTAGCCCCAAGATACGTCGGACCATTTGAGATCACTGAAAGGATCGGTCCAGTGGCTTACCGGTTAAGGTTGCCACAAGAGCTTAGCGGTGTACATGATACATTTCACGTGTCAAACCTCAAGAAGTGTTTGGCCGATGAATCCCTTCACGTGCCAATCGAGGAAATCAAGATTGACGACAAGCTTCATTTTGTTGAGGAACCCATTGAGATCATGGATCGAAAGGTCAAGCAACTGAAGCGCAGTAGGATACCTATTGTTCGCGTAAGGTGGAATTCAAAACGAGGGCCAGAGTTTACATGGGAACGTGAAGATCAGATGAAACTCAAATATCCACATCTTTTCGAGGATGACACTCTTGGACCTAACTCCAGCTGAATTTCGGGACGAAATTCTCTCAACTGGGGGATACTGTGACATCCGTCACTTTAAGGTCCGTCAATTAATGTGTTTGTCCGTTATCTATTCTATGATTGGTCATTCCTCATCTCTATTTGACTCTTTATGTGGATATCATGTGTGCATTATTATCGTTGTGTGTATTTCTTATAATCATGTGTTAACCTTAAAAAGGACTTTTAAAACTTTCATCTTTAAAAACATCAAATACATCATTTTATAAATATAATAAATGTTTTTAATATAACCATTTCTTAAGTCATAACAACATTAAATGAACTTTTACAATTATAATAAAACATCCAATAAAGTCGTTTTTCAACCGAACCAAATTTGGAAAAACTCGGGGGTTAAGTGCAGGGACTAAAATTGTAATTTTGCAAACTTGGGCTGGGTATAAATACCCTCATACCAGCCCTAATCCTCATTATCACCATCTTCTCTTCATCCTCTTCACACACAAAATCACCATTCTTGCACCAAATCCGACCCGAGAGGTCTTGTTTTCTTTGTCTTGACACCGTCTACAGCTTAGACTACCCCTCTCTAGCAGGTAGTTGTCTTTGGTTGTCCGTTTTCTAGCCATTTCACGGCTGTCCAAACTAGGGTTTCGGGTGTTCTGGTTCAACCCGAACACACAAGGTCGTATGGGTGCGAGTGAGGTCTCTTTGCTTGTGTTTCATGCTTGTGTATGTTTGTTGAGTGTTTCTGGAAGTCCTTGTGGTGTAAAACCCGTGTTTAGAGCAGCTCGGGGGCTGCTCATCCCGACCACAGTCGCGATTCTGCAGATCAGGCGACTGGGTCATCCATGCGATTGAGCCGTGCGACTGAGTGGGTCGTGCGACTGGATCATGCGTCTGAGTCAATCGCGCGACTGAGTTGTGCGACTAGGCAAGTCGTGCGACTGAGTTGTGTGACTGAGTGTCTGTATGCGATTGAGTCATGCGTGCGAATGAGTGTATGCGATTGAGTCATGCGATTGAGTGATTGTGTGCGATTGAGTCAGGTGACCGACTGAATGTGTGCGAATGTGTTTCATTCGCACGACTGGAGTCCAATCGCACGAATGAAGGTTCAATCGTACAAAAGTAGCTAATTCGCACGACTGAAGGTTGATTCGTGCGTATGGGAGTTGGGTCGTGCGATTGGGTGTTGTGTGGTACGACTGAAGGCCAGTCATACGAATGAAGGCTCAATCGTACGAATGAAGCTGATTCGCACGATTGAGGGTTGATTCGCACGAATGGAGGTTGAGTCGTGCGTCTGACCTTGTTATGCGACTGGAATTGTTGAGTTTGATCCCTTGTGCGTGGTGTGAGCATGTCGTGTGGTGTCGGGGTAACACTAACACAATAATGCCATTGTTCGGCCACAAAGATTAAAGTCAACGCGAGAAAGGGCACAGAAACTATTTTTGAACAAATTGAACTAACGCTTTACAACGATCAAATTGACTTATAACTATTGACACTTATTCCATGCTTCTTCAATAATAACGAGACTTTTACTTAAACATCATCATTAATGGCGACAATGTCTTGTACTTGGATCTACATAGGATCTAGTACGTGTGTCAGTCTGTGTGTGTTATACGCGGCCCAGCCGATACGACCCGAACCGACCCATCATTATTGCGCGCTCATACATATAACATATCATTAATGCTATACAATAACTGTCAATAGGTGTTTGACTGTTTATTTGCATTCAACATTTGGGATACATCGATCATACATACTTACCACCTAACAAGTGAGTTTCGTGGCCCCTTTTTACGCTTATACAATATTTCAATCATTTACAACTTGGGGGAAAAGTATGCTTACTCATTTTCAATGCTGTACACTTACATACATTTTACATACAAGGAATCAACGTGATACTGTGTTGCAAGTACTATTTGATACATGCTTGGGTCTGCTGTGTGGTTCTATCTTTGCAACTATTTAGTTCCAGTGTGGGAACCGACGGTTAGGTATTGGTAGTACTACTGGGTTGACACCCCCACCCTCGTTCGATGGTATACTAGTTGGTACCATCAGTGGTCGAGAACGGGCCCTTGGGTGAATATATGCCGACAATTTCTTTGTGTACGTCGCTAGGTTTGGTTGCAAAGCTCATGTCATGTGATATTTACTTGTGTATATAACTGTATTCACGGTATTCCGACGCGCTTACTTATACAGCATCACTTACATTTTTATTACATAAACCTGCGAGCTCACCAACAATTATGTTGACCGTTTTAAGCATATCTTTTCAGGTGATCATGCAAGTCCAGGAATCTAGGTGTGCTGCCTTAGTGGAGACCCTAGGATGCATTTTGGGACTTAACATGTTTTGTTAAACAATCTTTTGAACAATGTTAACGCTTGTAAACAATTATCAACTTTTGAAACTTGTTCCCGGGTTGTGGGAATTAACATTTACATTTTCATCTTTATGTGAATATGTGTTATCATCATCATGTTGCTTATGGCTATGTTATCGTGAACATTGACTAAACACGACACAAGTCCCCTTGTTGTCGGGTGTCGTCATGACACGCTTGTCATCATTTATTTATATTGCTCTCTATCGCTTACCATGTGTTATGACGATCCCGGTCTCGTTACATCCCCGTGTTTCCGCTTTTAGCGGGGGTGTGACAGCAAGGCTATTCAGCTCTTTTGGGATGGCATTCATTTATAAAGTTTTTGTGATGTAATGCAAACAGGAAATTTGTAACCGGATAATGATGTATTATTTGGCAAAAGTAATTATAATGAAACGTGATGTCATTTTTGAATGTTTCCGCTGCAATGTTTTCTAAATGCAAATGTAAATATATGTTTTATGTGCGATGAATGACCAACTGTAAGGGTCCCGGAAACGGGGCCTTACATTTTGCCTCCAAGGAGCCTAAGGGATTCAAAACAATAGGTAAAGACCCTCTCTGGCTTAAGGCTATGCAAGACGAAATTAATTCTTTGCATCTTAATAAAACATAGGATCTTGTTCCGAGACCATCTTCATTTAATGTAGTTGGAATCAATGGAGTTTTCTAACAAAGTTTAAAGCCGATGGTTCAATTGATAGATTAAAGGCTCGCCTTGTTTCCCAAGGATTTGATCAAATCCAAGGGGTCGACTACTCACATACTTTTAGTCCGGTTGTCAAGACTTCCACCGTTCGTATTGTTCTTTTATTGCCGTGACGCGTAAATGGCCTCTTCATCAACTAGATGTCAAAAATGCCTTCCTAAATGGACATGTTCATTAAATTGTCTTCATGGAGCAACTCCCAGGCTTCATAGACCCAAAATTTCCCACTCATGTTTGTCGTATCAAGAAGGCTCTTTACGGGTTAAAGCAAGCTCCTAGAGCTTGGTTTCAAAGACTTAGTGATTTTCTTCTTCAATAAGGTTTTACTTGCAGTAAATCAAATACATCTCTTTATGTTTTTCTTAAAGAGGCTTGCATCCAATATCTACTTGTTTATGTTGACGACATAATATTAACTAGAAATCATGAGCCTTCTATTCGTAACTTAATTGACCGACAAGCTTAGTTACTTTTTGGGTCTTGAAGTTGCTTACACATCTAGTGGTTTGTTTCCTAGCCAAACTAAATATGCACATAACATTCTGACACGTGCCGGTCTTATAGATGCTAAACCCGTGGCAACACCTTTGGGAGCGAATGATGTGTTTCTCAATTCCGGCTCACCATATTCTGATCCTACGTGTTTTCGTTCTCTCGTCGATGCTCTACAATATCTTACCATTACACGTCCAGATCTATCATATGCGATTGATTAGGCAAGCCAATTCTTACACGACCCTACCACAGCCCACTTTCAAATGGTTAAAAGAATTTTGTGCTATGTTAAAGGTATGGTCTCATATGGGTAGAACTTTTCTCACACTTCTGGTCCCACTTTACTTGATTATTCAGACACAGATTGGGCACGTTGTGTTGAAACAAGACGATCCACTTATGATTCTTCCATCTTTCTTGGTGGAAATCTCGTTTCTTAGAGTGCCAAAAAACAACCTACTCTATGACGCTCAAGTACTGAGTCGGAATACCGAGCCATGGCTAACACTACAACTGAACTTCTTTGGGTCACATATTTGTTACGAGAACTTAATACCTTTCCGCCACGTCATCCTACTTTACTATGCAACAACTTAAGCGCAATTTTCCAAAGTCAACATCCAATCTCTCATATACGTGCCAAACATATCGATATTGACTACCACTTTGTTTGTGAGCTTGTATCTTCCGGCAACTACATACCAAATTTGTTCCAATCAAGCTTCAAGTGGCAAACATCTTTTGGCAAACATCTTTACTAAACCGCTACCAAGAACATTATTAAAAGATTTTCGACCACAACTTCGGGTTACTTCGCCACAATTTCACTTGAGGGGGTGGAAGGTGGGGGTTGTTAGAGATAAAGGACGATTCCTTATACTTACACTCATCTTGTATTTGTATATATAGTGTTCATTATAATACAAACTATTTCATTGTGGGAATTATAATTCTTATACATATGATTAAATGCTATATATACCGAGTGCATATATCATCCTAGATTATGCATATGGTAAACTTGATTATGGTCTGTGTAATATAAAAAATTCCAGTAAATATTGTTAAAGTAAACTATGTTTTTTTGCTACGCGCGATGCGCGAGGATTCTTTTTGGGGTTTGAAAGCTTATGATAAAAATTTGGTAGTGTAATTAAACATATTACATGTCTTATACCGAGTGAAGAAGAATACCTCTATTTGTATTTCATCACCAATTAAGAGGCTCTTTTTACCATATAAATAAGTACGTAATTAAATCTCGTATGAGATCGTTTTCGGTATAAACAAACATTAGCAAAAAAAACCCAAGAGCATCTTGTTTAGTAGAAAGAAAAAAGAAACCATTGTATTATAGAGTAAGTTTGGTAACTAAAGTAGGAAGCTCAACTTGTTCCACATTTTTTTTACAACAGTAAAATATGCATTCATAAATTGCAGTTCACAAATATTCATACTTATTCTAATCTTTTTAATAAATGAGGACATTTATTTGTTATGTGTATGTTGAGACAATTCGTAAAACGCCTCTACATATAAATATTCATTGTTCATTAACCTAAAAAGTCAAAAATTAATATGTGCAAAAATATATGTTCGTTTAAGGCTTGTTCAAGTTTCTACTGCACTTTCACATTTATGTGTTACCCATGTCACTATGCCCAAATCCTAACAACCATCAAAAGATGAAGTTGAAATTGTGTACAATAACATTCATGCCACCTAGAGAAGATTATAAGCACCATGAACACCATCAATTTCAATCAAATACAAATAAAGGAACCGATGAGTTTTTAAATGGTGCATGAGCCGGTTGCCCCCATCATTATATACTACGGTTACGTTTTAAAACGAAAGTAACATTACCTTTGTGATTGATAATGAACAACAGTGGTATCATCACACTTTAAAGTACAGGAAATAGGTTATGCTTGAAAATAACTCGCCTCCATCGTCATTAGGCACGGCCGGCACACCTAACTATTATTGTAAAAACATAAATGTTAGCGCATTGTCCTCCATGTATACAAATCAGTTTATCTTTCTTAGCGATTTTAAGCGAAGGGTCATGTAAAGCCCTAAATTCCAATTAATCACACACACACTCACTTGAATTGAATAAAAACATAAATCTAAAACTAAAAGAACCGTGTCTTCACTTCAATATCTGATTTCCGATTTCAAAGCGAGTCTCCTCACACTTATCCCGACTATCAATCTAGATTATTTGTTCACTGCCTCTCTGTCGTATAAAGTGAAGACTGAGGTTGAAGGAGTGACAGCGGAAGAAACGAACCCACAAAAGCAGATCCGCCGGCGACGGCGAAGACAAAAGTTGGAAAGCTCATGGTCACCCTAGGATCCGTCGAGTATTAGCGACAAGTGTTTCCGGTAGCGACTTTAATTGGAGCCAATGCATCCCTTGTGTCAAATGCTTCGAGCCAATCGGACCTCATTACAACCCAAATCAATCATCATCTTACTGAAATATCACATGCAATAATCGTCGGTGTAGTCTTGTAATACCCCCAGATCCATCGAAAACCTACAACCCCCGATCAAAGACCCAATCATGCCACTTGCCGGAGAAGCCACCGGACTGCCTTCCTCTCTCTTCAGAAGAACCCTAGACAGTAGACATAGTAAGAGAAAAATCTAAACAAGAATACGACGGTGGTAGCAGCAGAGAGGGGATAATCTGCCTTAGAGAGATTGTGCATCCCTCGCTAGTACAACACGCATCATTAAAATTATACTCATTAAAAGACAAAAGAATTACTGTTCATTTGGTTTGTTTTTAAACATATAGGAGAATATGGTAACTAAAACATAACATTTTTTTTTCTTTTATTATATTATATGATAAGTTGAAATTCGAAAATATTTAACTATTTTCCATATGTAATCCCACTAATTTTCCACTTGACGGGGTCCACCATTAATCTTCACATGTATAAATTCGTGTCTACAACCTCTCAAAATCACATTTCCTCATCCTTAATTTCTTACACTAACATTTCACACCACAACTAATCACAATGCTAACCTCTATGCTTAAACTTAATCACCAGTCCCGCTCCTTATGGGTCTCCTGTCTTTCGGCCTCCCTCCGCACCGCGACCGCGTGCGCCATCGTGGCCGCGGCCACTCTCTTCGGCCCCGCCACCCTCCGCCGCGAAGTGGCCTTCCCCGCCTTCTCCTACGTCACCGTCATCCTCATCATCACCGGCGCATCCCTCGGGGACACCCTCCGGGGCTGCTGGGACGCCATTTGCGCCACAGTGTTGACGATTGTCCCAGCGATTCTGGGGCTGTGGGCGATCGGGCCTGCGCAGCTGACGACGGCAGTGACTGCGGTGGTGGTGGGCGTGGCGGCGTTCGTGGTGATGCTGCCGGATCATAAGACGCATTTGGTGTCGAAGAGGATAGCATTGGGGCAGATTGTGATAGTGTACGTGGTGGCGTATGATAAGGGTGGTGAGGCTGATCCGGTGATGCATCCTGTACACGTGGCGGCAAGCACTGGTGTTGGGGTTTTGGCTTGTGTTATTGCGTTGTTGCTTCCGTATCCTGGTCTGGCTACGTGTCAGGTAATGTTTGCTCATACACCAACATTCCAAGAGTACTACAATATATATACTCACTATAAGCATTTTTAACATAACAAGCAGTTTTTTACGATGGTTTCATAAGATAATTACCAGCAGAAAATTAAAATATATATATATATATAAAGGAGTGTGTTAATTTAAGAAGTGCAAAAATTAATTAATAAAATCTATATATTGATAACTGTAAAGTTATTTAATACGCCTGTGTACAGTGTTTTGAATATATTACATAAAACTACTACATAACTTTGTATCACGTTTTATTATTAGATATCGTTTTCATTATTATTTTATACGCTATTTTATATAGTGGTATCATGCATAGAGTTGGAATAATTGTAAAACAGTTAGTATTTACAAAAACACCAAAAGGGTGAATATAATCAATCAACGATCTAAGATATCGCAGCTTAATATTTTACAAATCATGGATAATGAAATGATTGTGTTGATTTTGTATATTTATGAAGTAATTGCTTATGATTATGTGGTTTATATATAGATTACAAGTATCAATTTAGATACTTAAATTCTAGTTTTTACCTATGACTTATCTATTTATAAAAAATAACATAAACTCAATTTATAAAAAGAAAGAAAGAATAGATACATAAATATGTATATGCATGCATTGACACCATATACCATGCATATATATCCATGCAGTTTTATAATATAATAACTAAATTAATGACGTTATCTTATGATTTTTATATATATTTAGGTGAAAAAGAAGTGCAAGCTTTATGCAGATAATGCTTCAGAGATTGTAAAACTGTGTGTAAACGCATTTTGTGCGAAAGACGACACAAGCGCACAAGCATTAGTTTCACAAGCCAAGTCACTAACCATTAAAGGACGCAAACTCCTTAATGCCATCAACTCCAAGAAAGTAAGCTCCATTTTCCATTTTGTATAAATATATATGTTTTGGTGTTCAAGTCATATATATATATATATATATATATATATATATATATATATATATATATAGATACATATATATATATATATACATAGATATATATATAGATATACATATATATATATATATACATATATATATAGAGACATATATATACATATATATATACATATACATATATATATACATATATATACATATATATAATATACATATATATATATATATACATATATATATATATATATATACATATACATATACATATATATGTATATATACATATATATGTATATATACATATAAATGTATATATACATATACATATACATATATATATACATATACATATATATATATATGTATGTATATATATATATGTATGTATGTGTATATATGTATGTATGTGTATATATGTAGGTATGTGTATATATGTATGTATGTGTATATATGTATGTATGTGTATATATGTATGTATGTATATATGTATGTATGTATATATGTATGTATGTATATATGTATGTATATATGTATGTATGTATATATATGTATGTATGTATATATGTATGTATGTATACATTATATATATGTATGTATACATATATATATGTATGTATACATATATATATAGGTATGTATACATATATATATATGTATACATATATATATGTATATATATGTATATATATATATATATATATATATATATATATATATATATATATATATATATATATATATATATATATATATATATATTAGCCATCAACATGACCAAATGTAAAAATAAACAAATTAACATATTCAGTAGATTAATCTTTATAGTGTTAAATAAAAATAAAACTGCACACGTGTCACTATTCTAGGCCATTTAATAATTGATTTTCTCGCCTCTCTCTTCTCTTAAATAATAATAATGTAAAAAATAAATATTTTAACTTCAAATGTCAAATAAATATTCTTTAGTTATAACTATCGATAATTAAAATTTTAAATATGTTAACTTTAAATTTTCAAATACATGTAATATATGTGTTTATTCAATACATATAATACACAATATTTAAGACATAACTTCGTATATTATTAAAGATGTAACAGTAAATTTATTTAACTCGTGTATTACACGAGATTTTAACCTAGTATCTTATAAACAGCAAAAGCTATTTGTAGAATCTGGACGTGGTTAATTGGATGAGTACAAGGGATGTTTAAGAAAAATTATTAGGTTGTTGAAAAATCATTAAATAAAGTATTTTATAAATAGCAAAAGCGATTTGTAGAATCTGGACGTGGTTAATTGGATGAGTACAAGGGATGTTTAAGAAAAATTATTAGGTTGTTGAAAAATCATTAAATAACTTAATTGTGCTTATGAATATTTTTAATCACATATGCAGGAAAGCATGAAATGGGAGACACTTCCAATAAACTTCTTAAAACCCTACTACATGAACAGAGCAGAAAAGTTGCAAGATACAGAGATGCCAATACAAGGGATGTTAATTGCGTTGCAAAATATTCATTCATTTCCACCACAATTCCTTGATGAAGATATAAAAGATCACTTGCATAAGCTTCAAGAAAACATAACACAAACCTTTGATCAGTTAAAGTCTTGCATGCCTTTTGATTTAGCAACTTTTCCTGAATCAAATCTTGAAAATCTAACACTTCCCCTAAATTCTTTCCCTCAAACCCACAAAGATCTGCCCACCTTTTTCTTCTTATTTTGTTCCAAATTACTTCAAAGAAGGATGAAACAGAATCCACTAGCAAAACCTACATCATCAAATGATGAAGAAAATAAGAAGAATCAAGAAGAGGGTCTTTTCGAATGGATTAGCGCGTTTGTGATGCACAGAAGGTTCATGCTAGCATTGAAATGTTCATTATCAGTTGGTTTGGCTGTTCTGTTTGGATTAATATACAGTAAAGAAAACGGGATATGGTCCGGACTGCCTGTAGCAATAAGCTTTGCAGCTTCAAGAGAAGCTGCATTTAGGGTGTCCAATCTCAAAGCTCAAGGAACCGTGTTAGGAACTGTATATGGAGTATTGGGGTGCTTTATTCTTGAAAAATATGTTAAAATAAGGTTCTTGATTCTTCTCCCATGGTTCATATTCTGCAGCCTAATAAGGCGAAGTCGAATGTATGGTCCAGCTGGAGGGGTGTCAGCGGTAATTGGGGCTGTGCTAATTCTTGGTAGGGAGAATTTCGGTCCACCAACAGAATTCGCTATCATCAGAATTGTTGAAGCATTCATAGGATTATCTTGTTCAATCGCTGTTGAACTCATGTTTCGACCCACGAGAGCTTCGACTCTAGCAAAGATCCAACTTTCCAAGAGCCTCCAAGTTTTGCACGAGTGCATATGCTCTGTGACTCATTGTGGTAAAAAAGATTGTCTTGGAGGTGATCTAAAAAAACTTAAAGCTAATGTGAATGAGCTAAGAAGGTTCATTGAGGAAGCAGAAATGGAACCTAACTTTTGGTTTTTGCCCTTTAGTGGTGTTTGTTATAATAAGCTATTAAAGACTTTGTCAAACATGGAGGCCCTTTTAGTCTTTTTGAACCATGCAAATGCTTATTTGCAACAAGAAAACTTTAGTTTGAATAAACTTGAGGATGAGGTTGAGCTTTTTAAAGAAATGGTTCAACCTTCAATCAAGTGTTTTGAAAGGGTTGTTTTGGTCAAATCACTAAACAAACTTGAGAAGGAACTTCAAAAGAGTAATGCTTGTGACACATCTAGTGATCTTGAGTTGGGGAAGCTACCAATTAGCCAATATAAGTTGAATATGCATGGACCAAATGGTGAAGATGAGATGGACAGCATGATAAATTCATATATAAAAAAATCATATGAACTTGTTTTTGGTGAAGGGTCATGTGAGGAGGTGAAGGGGCATGAGGTGGTATTGAGTTCAAGTGCTTTTGTCTTTTGCTTAAGAGGTTTGATAAGGGAGACTAGGGAGATTGAGAAAGGGATTATGGAACTTTTGCAATGGGAGAATCCTACAAGTCGTGTAAATTTGTATGAAATTTCTTGCAAGATAGATGCTTTATACAATGTTTGATATAATTGTATGGAAAATAATTAAATAGAAACAAGGGAATTGTTTACAATATATGCAATATGGTTTTCATTTCATATCTTGATAAATCCTTCATTTATGCACGAATTAAACATATGAATACCATCATACTACAAAACAAAACTAAGAATCACCAATAGAAATTTCTCAACAGAAAAATCGGTAGGTAATCTATGACAAACTATCAAAAAATATCAACGGATCCCATGAAATATTAGAAAATTGATAAAACAACTTGCTAACGAGAATTACAAAGGAAATCCGAAAAAAATAAAATAAAACTGAAAAACTTTACCTATGGATTTAAATTAATGATTTTTTATTTTCGTTTAAAATTTTACCAACATAAGATTCATTTTTATAACTTTATTAATTTGGGTAGCGTTATACTAAAAAGGGGGATTTAATCTAATTAAAATCTAAAAATGATTGTAGAATTGACACGTGTCCTTTTGTTGTTTAAAAATAAGGACATTTAGAATATTGTATCAAACACGTCACCTCATTTGTCTTATTTGTTTATTATGTCAAATATTAGTTAATTGTGTCATATATTTTACATCGTTTGTTATATGTATTCATTAATGTGTTTTATGTGTTATATTATTTTGTATTATTTTTGTCATTGTTTCTATATATTATATAAATTTGTTATCTTTTATTGTATTTTATAATTAGAAGTATATAATTATATATTTTTACCAATTTATTTTTCAAAACTTGTAGTGTTGAAGATAACACAATATGTTATTTTTGTCATTGTTTTTTATAGTTTACATAAACTTATTGTTATATATTATTGTGTTTTATAGTTAGAAGTACAAAATGATATTATTCCATTAATTTATTTTGTAAAACTCATAGTGTTCAATATAATACAATAATGATTAAAAAAAACAACATGAGATGTTGTTTTATTTTGTCATTATTTTTAATATATTAGATAAATTTTCAATATTAAAAAAACAAAATAGTATTAGTTAAACAAAACAACTAACAAACATTTACAATAAACTACATTAATAATACAATTACGAGATATGAGCTTAATCACGTAAATATATGTATTATCTTTTTATATAACAATGTTATAGTTGTTCTAAAGATAAAGAAACGTCATTTTATGGTGTAAATTTTATAAAAAATAATGGCGTACTTAAATTTTATGAACATTTAATTAATATGAGGGAACTTGCAAAAATTCAATAAAAGTGACCATTACTAAAATACTTATCTAACAAACTTTTTTTACGGTTTGACGTTGATCGTTAATTAAAAAATTGGTAGTTAAGATTGTGAATCCAAGGATCGCAATCAGGAATTATCAGTGTTAAAGGAAATCAAGTTAATGTTACGGAATCAACATTAACCTTGTTTAATTGTTTTATAAATAAATATCAAATATAATGAATGATGATTATGAAGATCACAATGATATGAACACAATTAATAAGCAAACAGGATTTGATTCAAACGTATTTTATTATAATTGATTAGTGATTATAGATGAATAAATAATGAATGATATAAACAATAAGTGCTTTGAACGTGTTGATGTTGATGTGACGGATGCTAGGGTTTATGTTTAATTTATTGTGTGAATCGATGTGATGTTTGTGTTTGCCGTCTGGTTGCTCGTGTGTTGGTGTTCGTCCCTTTTGATGTGAAAACTAGGATCCATATTTATATGCACATGTGTTTCTATTAAGTAAACACCAGATCTCTTGGGATTTGAAATTGTCTTGTGGGACTCGGCAGCTTAAATGGTCTTCCGAAGGTAATTTGTTCTTCCGAAGGTAATGTCTTCCGAAGGTACTTTGACTTCTGAAGGTACTTTGTCTTTCAAAGGTACTTTGTCCATCCGCATGAGTCTTCACTTGAACTCTTTGATTATCTTCACTTGAACTCTTTGATTGACTTCACTTGAACTCTAGAGCTGGTTGTTCATCCGCATAGGATCTTCGGATGTTTCTTATTGTAAGAAACATATCTACGGAAGAACAAAATGTTCATCCGTAGATGTTTCTTACACGTTGTCAATTTCACTAATTCACCAAGTATAATGTTTGTACATGCAATCATACACATAAATCAACACACATATGGGTTTACTATATATACATAATGCATACATCAAATAATAAATTACAGATATTCATTACAAGTTTTGATTAAAGTTCTAAGCCTATACAAATTGAGCTAGATCTATTGACCCCAGATATAACAATACTCCCCCTTAGGCTTAGACACTTCTAATCAGTTCTTCAAAACTGAAAGCTCCTTCATTCTTGACACCATCTTCTTGTTGAAATAAGATGCTGCATCCTTTTGATCATCGTATTTGTACTTGATCTCCATTCTGCATATCTTTTGAAGTGTCTTAAAACTTAGTCCCAAGATGTCTTCTTCAGTTGTTAGAGTTTTCATAACACTTTGATTCTGAACTATTTCAAGCTCATCTTCTTTTGTGATTCTTAGTTCTGACACTTCTTCAATGTTAGCTCCTTTCAATAGCCCAACATCATGTCTTCTTCTCTTGTATGCTTTTGCATGCAGTTTATCCACCACTTGTATCATATGAACATATAAGCATAGATCATTCTGTGCTCTTTCATTAGACAACTTTGGGAAGAATTTATAATGCAAGTATAATGTGTAGATGGGGTGGAGCAGCTTGATCTCCATTGGATCAAAGATTTTCATCTTCTCTGCTTTCTTTCCTTCTGCATTCCTCAATAACACCAATTCTTTAGTCTTCTCAACATATCCCCACTCAGTTATGGGAATAGTAAATTGATTTCTCGCAATGACTTTGATGGCCACTGTTTTCCTGTTAGTGTAACCAACCCTCCTTAAGAATTTATCATCAAATAATGTAGAGGAGTTGGTGTTTGATCTTCTTTCCTTTTGAAGTCTTTTCTTATGTTCAGCATCTTCTCTCTTAGCTTCCTTCAGCACATCATCTATAAACCTTGTTTTCAGCCTATCCACAAACACAGAAAAATCTCTTCCCCTTGGAGGTATTGGATAGTTAGAGATGATTAGGCTTTGCAAGTCTTTAATATCTCTTTCAGGAAGAGTTAGTAATGCTTCTACATCATGGAAATATTGGATTCTTCCAAATGTCCTCTTAATGATTGCACAATCCCAGTCTGGATCATATTTCCAGGCCATAATCATGTTTTCTTCCATAGAACTGGGAGTTGTGATATGGTGATAGAGCTCTGTTAGGGTTGACTTTCGTTGTGATTTCTCTAACTGTTGTTCCCAGTGGCCATACTTTACCAGAGATAACTGCACGAGGCTCTCTGATTAGTTTTTCCTTCCTTTTATGTTGATATTTAGATTCAATAGTTATAGGATCAGCAGGGAGTTTGCTTTGTTGCTCATAGGATGGGTTTGGAGCTTTAGTTCTGAATCTCACCCCGGTGTTAAGCTCAACAACCATTACATGTTCCATCATCCTCCTAAGCTCACTAACTTTTCTTCCCTTAAGCTCATGTGCCTTGTAGTTGTGACCCTGTAGCCAATAGATCATATTGTACTTGCTAAGCTTTGCTGTATCATAGTGGCCTAAATCTTTCTTGATTTTCTGAATAGATTGAAATGTTGTTTATGCTTCATAGTCACAATTAGGGATCATGAATCTAGCAAGCTCAAATTCTTTTAGTAGATCCTTCATTTTAGTCAGATTCATCCTCTCAACCAGGTCGTATGGAAGTGGAGATTACTGATGTATGGTGATTGTGTTTTGACTGGCTGGTAATTGTGGTTGGGGTGATTGATGATGTTGTTGAATAGGTGATTGATGGTGTGGTGGTGTTTGAGGAAGTGGAGATTGCTGATGTATGGGTGAAAGGGGAGGAGAATGAGGTGAATCTTCATCATCATTAGATGTATCTTCTTGATGTTCTTCCCACAGTAGCTCTGCTGAGATGTTTGCATCAGCATTTGTCACATGAGCAAACATGAGCATGTCTTCTCCTTCATACTTTCCATTGATGTTATTCAGTACAGATCTTCCCAGATGCGCTTGTACAAAGACATCACCTAGTCTTTCTATCCTAGGCAGCTCAGCATTAATGATCAGTTGGAGGAACCTTGGAAACATGAACATTTTGTCATTCTTCTCTACTCTTATTTAGTCACATAAACAGTTGAAGATGTACTTTGAGTAGTTATATGTTCTTCCTTCAAAGATTCCTATGATTCCAGAAGAGATGTGCCTTGAGAATCTATCCAGTCCAGATTTTCTGTTTGAGATACACTTCAGGTAAGTGTGACATAGAAACCGGTAGGGCTTGCACAATCTCCCCTTTTTGATCTATCCTCTTTCAAAGTCACCATCATAACCTATCAGTATGTAACGTCCGGAAATTTTCTTTGAAGCCGACGAAAGAAGAAAAAGAAATAAAGTCCAAAGTCGAGGGACCAAACTCGCCAACGAGAGAAACTTTGATGAATGGGAGTATAAAAGGGGGAAACACCCCAATCCTTCTCATTTTTCAGACAAGAGAATAGAGGAGAAGAGAAAGAGAAAAAGAGGAGAAAAGCTTGGTTCGGGTGGATTCGAGCGTGGAAATCGACGTGTAGCGGGTCAAATCGAAGCTCTACTCGACGGGATCGTTAAGGTGAGTTCTAGGACTCCTCTTTTACATGTTTTCAACAGATTTTGGGGCTGGAACACATCTAAAAACCCATTTTTGAGTTTTTGGGTGAAAACCCGTTTTTATGCATGTGTGTATGTGTATGATGCGTTTGGAGCTTGATTTCTTGCGTGGTTATGCTTGAATGAGGTCGTGGTATGTTTATCTAAGGTTTATGATAGTTGATTTGAGCTTAAAAGAGGTTTGGAAGAGGTTGGAGGCCGAATCCCGTCGGCTGCAGTCGGGATGAACTGCATTTTGCATCCGCTAGGGCTAGGCGACCGATTGGAGTGCAATTGGAGGCCATACGGCCGATTGGCGTGCGACTGAGGTCCATGCGCACGATTGCCATGCAACTGAAGTCCATACGCATGATGGTCATGCGACTGAAGTTCATGTGTCTATGAGGCATGCGATTGAAGGAATGTGTGACTGAGGTTCATTCGCACAAAGGTTATGCGACTGAGGACCATGCACCTGGAGGCCATGAAACTGAGGTTCATTCGCACGAAGGGAATGCGACTAAAGCCCATACGCCTGAAGTCATGCGACTGAAGGCCATACGCATGAAAGCTATGCGACTGGGAGTCCATACGCATAGATGTCCATTCGCCCATAGTCCATTCGCATAGGGTCCATTTGCCTGATGTCCATTTGCCTAAGTGTTCTGTCGCCCGAAAGGCCATGCGACTGGAGGGTGTCCATACGCCCAAGTAGGGTTCATACGCCCGGACGAGAAACGCTTTATCTTATGACCTTCGAGGGAAAGTGTAGTTATGGGTTTTGACTCGGGAGGTTCCCGTAGGCTTGTGTAAGTTGGCTTTCGAGGTCATAGGCGTTATGTTGGGCATGTTGATGATGATGATATGTATGACGTTATGTGTGATGTTATGCATGGCGGTGCATGTGATGCATAGTATGTATGATGTGAGTGAATGATGTATGATTGATGCGTGTGTATGATTGATGCGTATGTATGATGATGCCCTGTATGGTGATGTATGTTTATGTTATGTTTTATGTTCCTTATTATTATTATGTATGTTTATCTTTCCATGGCTTTGCGTTGAACGTTAAAGAATGTAATGAAAGTATTATGTAACGTAAAGTGGAAGATAATGAAAAGAGGAACGTAATGAATGAATGCATGCATTAATAAATGAATGAACGAATGAAAGGCTTGCAAGCATATGTATGAGGTGAGCGACTCTGTGTCGCAACAGACTCGAAAGAGGTCCTTGTCGCGTACACTGGTACTGTGTTAGTCTTCGGACATGAGTCGGGGTTTGTGTACACGCCCCGGCACAGTATCAGTCTTTGGACATGAGTCGGGGGTATTGCATGAGACAGGATCCGGATGAATGAGAAGTGGATCGCGTACTCCGGTACTGTGTCAGTCTTCGGACATGAGTCGGGGGTTTGTGTACAGGCCCCGACACAGTATCAGTCTTCGGACATGAGTCGGGAGTAGTGCGTGAGACTGAGATAAGATGAAAGGGAAACGAATCGCGTACTCCGGTGCTGTGTTAGTCTTCGGACATGAGTCGGGGGTTTGGGTACAGACCCCGGCACAGTACCAGTCTTTGGACATGAGTCGGGAGTATGGCGTGAGTTGATGAATAAAGAAAGGTAATGAAGGAAAGAACGATATGTATGGAATGAACGAACGGGATCCTTGTCATTCGACCTCAATAATCATGGCTGAGTGCCATGAAGAGGGTAAAGCTTGACAGGATCTAGATGAGAAATGAATGATAATAAAAGTATGAAATGTGCGAATGTGCGATATGTATGTAATGAACGTTAATGAATTATCATAATAATGTGCGATACGGATCCTTGTCATTCGACCTCAGTAATCGTGGCTGAGTGCCACGAAGAGGGTAAAGTCTGACCGGATCTCGAGAGAAGTGAAAGATAATGACGTACGTTGAATGAACGAAAGTTAACAAACGTAATGATGAAGATAATAATGATATTATCTGTATGTACGTATGATGTGTGATCATGTACGAAAGTATAGTATGATTTGAAAGAAAGTAAAGAACGGTTTTAACGAAAGGAAAATATGTTTTATTATAAAAAACTAGAACTCACTCAGCAACGCTGACTTTGATGTGTTTCCAGTTGCCAGGTATGTTGCTGAGGATGGCACGGGGCGGCTACTCAGCGTATTTTGGATGGCATCCTTATGTTTAATGCTTTTGTAATGAATGTAAAATGATATTGCGTAATGAACGTTTGTTTTATTTTGCAAAAGCATTTTGATGAAATGAAATTGTGGTTTTTAATGTTTCCGCTGCAACGATTTATGAAAGGAAAATGTAATTATATGTTTTATGTGCGATGAGGATCCAACTGTAAGCGTCCCGGAAACGGGGCCTTACACAGTAGAAATATCTTCTCAATGTACTCATGTTAAAAGACGTCTGGGTGGCCTATTTCTTGATCTCCCAATTCTAGTACCCTTCTGATTGTATGTTCATCAATTCTTAAGTGCTCAGTCCTTATATCTGCCATAATGACTTTTGATTCTCCATCCTCCTCTACTCGTGCAGAATTCCAGAAATCAATTATATGTGATTGATGAATCACAGGCTCTGCTATTAGAGCATAAAATAGCCTGGATCATCATAGATATCTGATGATGTCCCGACACCCTTCTGATACAGGGTCATCAACATTGAGAAATGCACACACATTATGCTCTCTCGCAAATCGATTAGCCATCTGTTCATGGGAGTTAAGAAGAATATATTAGAATCAACATTACAGACATAAGAATGCGAACAGTTTTAATGATAATCAAGAATCAAACAGTTCATTATTGATGATTATGAAATGTTTTATCTTCAAAACAATGATCTGAGATCAAGATTATGTGTTTGTTTGATGTTTTGTTCGGTAGTTTTGAATGTTTGTGAAATGGGGAAAGGTTTGTTGAGTGGGTTTTTCTAGGTCTGAAAAAGTGTTCTGAAAAAGTGAATAATGAACATTTAAGTCAAAAACATCATTTATACTCACTCGGATACATTAATTTCTTTTATTTAATGAAGTGGGTCCCACTTTTCTTATTACTCTTCCGTAGAATTTATTTGTTTCGCTTATTTCAGTTCATCCGTAGGACATCTGCGGATGCCTAACTTAAAAACTGAATTTAAAATTGAATTGAAGTATAGCTGTATTTTCCATAGGTTACCACTCTATGGAAATGAATTATACCAGTTATTTATTAACTCATTCGTAGGTTATCAATCTACGGATAGTCATATTTACTCCCCCTTAAGTTTCATACTGTAGCTTTTGCTGATGCTAAGCATGCACTGTAGCTTTTGCAGATGCTAAGAATGCACTGTAGCTTCTGCTGATGCTTGAAATGCCACGATTGAAACTTATTTTATTGTATGGTCCTAATCAACTGATAGATACATTTATTTCTATTGGACCTTGTTGACTTTGTATTCATGACAATTGTGCACAAGAAGGTTTATATTTTAAAAACTTCATGTATCCAAAAGCCAAGTTAGTGCTCAGGTTTCAATTCCTTCATATTGACAATTCATTTGACAATTTTATTGTTAACTTGTATTCATGATTCTAGTCCCCCTAAATATTTGATCAATGATGAATGTAGGCATTTATCATAAATTTATAAGAAGAATATCATGAAAGACACATGTCTATCCAAACATGCCAAACAGAAAGAAGTT
The DNA here is from genome assembly GCA_025215565.1 of Flaveria ramosissima. NCBI lineage: Eukaryota > Viridiplantae > Streptophyta > Magnoliopsida > Asterales > Asteraceae > Flaveria > Flaveria ramosissima. Next base: position 47,460,977 of record CM046029.1, on the reverse strand, counting down.
AAAATAAACAAAATTGAAATGAGTACTATGTACAAGCATATATATACACATAGAATGGGATCATACTATCACACTAAGCATCTTCCTGATTAGTTAATTTGTTGTAATGATACCTGAACTTAGTTCTGATTGCAAGTATGTTTGTCCCCTTAATCCATACAAGAGTATTGTATCAACTAGGCATGATGTTTATCATGTTTATTAGCGAGTAGCTGTTATGGGCTTCACATTCAATTCATTTAGAGTTTGTCCTCCCTTTGTGAGTCAAATCATCACTTTTTCACACTTAGAAACTATGTACTTTAAGTTATAAGTTCTATCTTGAGATTCATTAGACATCTCATTAATGCATTGATGTAGTAGCTCTGAATTTAATATACAGTTGATCACAGAGGATTCTTTTGAGAGCTTAGATATGATCTTCATCAGGTCTTTACTTCTGTAAAACAGAGGTGCCTTTAACCCAGGTCTTTGTTAACGCAAAACAGAGGGATCATGAGGATCATGATCTTTTCACCAGATGGTTACAAATGTAAACCATGGTGATCATACACCCAGGTCTTTGTTTACACAAAACAGAGGGAATATGATTTGCAAAGATAGATATTATAAAGTGTTGGTACATAGTGTGCTTAGATGATTGATTTGGTTACATCAGAATAAGACTTACTTGTTGGATCCTCAAAATGAAGTTTACCACAAACAGTCGCTTTGCATTATGTTTGGCATGCTCTTAGTGTAGTTTCCACTCAAGATGAACCTACTCACATATCAAGAAAATTAATCAGATTTAATAATATTTAAGAATTCAGAAAGAAGCAAAGGTATAGTGTACTATCACTTCTCAAACTATGTCATGCTGAATTATGTCATGCTGAATTAAAAGACACAGAAAGAAAGACAATATTTTTATTCTATGTTTCGGAAGATGTTTCAGAAGTTTCTTCCGAAGGTAAATTGCTTTCGGAAGAAAATTGTTCTAAACATAAATTTCTTCCAAGGGTAATTATAAATCTTCCGAAGGATAATTTTTTTTTATTATTATTTTTTTTATTATTTATTTATTACTATTTACAAGGACAGACACATGCTTTTCTTTGTTTGTTCATAATGATTAATCTAAGTTAATCATGCCCAGAGACTCAATTTGAAAATTAAATCTAATTGAATCAAAGGCCTTATTGAATAGATCAGCAAGCTGATTTATTGTATCCACTTTGACTAACTTGATCAAACCTTTTTCTGAGAAATCTCTCAGAAAGTAGTATCTTATTTCAATATGCTTTGTTTTACTATGTTGCACTGGATTAGTAGTGATAAACATAGTTGCTGAATTGTCAATATAAATTGGAGTCTGAAGGAAATTGTAACCATAATCAAGCACTTGGTTTTGCAACCAAAGGACTTGAGAGCAACCAGTTGAAGCAGCTATGTATTCAGCCTCAGCTGTGGATACAAATACATTTGTTTGCTTCTTCCACTGCCATGAAACTAGCCTTGGTCCTAAAAATTGACATCCACCAGCTGTGGATTTTCTGTTGTTGTTGCATCCTCCAAAGTGACTATCTAAATATGAGTAAAGAGTAAAGTCACCATCCTTTGGATACCAAAGTCCAAGGCAGATGTTGGATCTAGAGAGGCTGTTGCAACCAATACCATATCACTTAGAAGATTTTGAGTACAACATACAAAGGACTTCCGAAGCCAAGTGTGGGACTTCCGAAGGAAGAAGGAGCTCTTCCGAAGTCTAAGTGTAAAATACACTTCCGAAGGAAAACTCCAACTTCCGAAGATAAAGAAGTTACTTCCGAAGAATCAAGACTTGAAGACAAAGTTCTGAAGTCAACTTCCAAAGTATAAAGAAGTCCTCAAAGCCTCGGAAGCATAGAAGCATCTTCCGAAGTATAAGTGGCTTCGGAAGAACTTGTTCTTCCGAAGCCAGTTAACCTTCGGAAGACACTTCTATTATCCAGTAGACATAAGTATGGTCTGTGTAACAGTCCGCTGCAAATCTCTGAGATACTGCATGGCGTTTTCTCAAAAGCCATGTAGTTGACCATACTTTAATCTACTGTTTACCTTTTTATGTTAAGTACAGTTGCCATCTTTAGTTGGTGACAAAAGGTAAGTCATGGACATGTCATGACTACCATATATTAGATAATACTTTATCTAAGATACCTTAACTATAGCATTGTAGTATATGCTTTAGTCGTAGGTTTCCAGCTGGTATCAAGTATAACTGGCTGTAGGATCTAGTATATATAGTTTCTCATTGTAACTCTTGTTGTATGCTTGTAAGAGTCTTGTAATCTTGAGTTGAGAAGTAATATATACAAGTACCTTGAAAATACTCCTGCTTGTTCCCTTGATTACTTATTATATTATTATCAACTCTTGTTAAAGGCATTGCTTCATCTTGTTTGAGTGATATCATAAGTGAGTTTGAGAGAATTATAAGTGTTAAGTGACAAAACCCGATCCTGCAATTGGTATCAGAGCTTTTTAGGCTCTTGATTGTGAGATCTTACCATCCTAATCAATCAGTTTTTCACTCCTCCTTATACCTCACTCAAAAATGGCCCTCATCAAATCTGAAGTTGAAATGGGAACGATGACCAAAGCTCCCATCATCGACCCTGAAAACTTCAGGTCTTGGAGCAGAAGAATGGAAGGCTTCATCAGATACCAGGATAGCAAGATATGGCAGTCCATCGTTAATGGCCCGTACAAGCCAAAAGTTGCTGGTGGAAACGGTGCCATGATCGAGAAGGCTGTTGAAGACTACTCCGATGAAGACAGGAAGAAGCTTGACATAGACAACAATGCTATGACTGTTCTCATGACTGCAATCCCAAACTCCATCATGGTGGGGTTTGAGCATTGTAAGTCAGCCAAAGAACTCTTTGATGCTCTTGCTCAAATGTACTCAAGCTCTAATGATTCAAAGAAGGACTCACTGAAGCAGCAGTTTGAGAACTTCACCTATGTTGCTGGAGAAACTTTTAGCCAGCAATATTTTAGGTATGGATCTTATCTCCTCCCTCCAATCTGTGGGAATCACTCAAGAACTTAGAGACCTTACCAGAAAGTTCATGAGTGCTCTACCCAATGAGTGGACTTTCTACTGTGTCTCCATCAAGATAACAGAGAATTAAACACACTCACCATGACCGAACTCTATGGGATCCTTGATGGATACCGTTTTGGAAATGGAAAGTAAGAGGGTCACCAAGCAAGCAGACCCTTGAGCCTTCCTGGTAGCAACGCTTTTAATGGTTGCTGAAGGCTCAGGTATCTCCCAGTCTCAGCAGTACCTGTCATACACCCAGCAGCCATCATTCTTGTTCATCTGGGCCTTACATCACATTCCCTGAGACTCCAAGGTCTCATCAAGCTCAGCAAAGCTCCTTTCAGGAGGGCTGTGCGTTTGTCTCAGGAGTGCACTCCAATGATCATCAATTCTGCTTTGATGATCTTGGTGCTTCAGTCCAGATGACATAGAGTATGTGGACTTGTCCAGCAAATGGCTCTTCTAACCTACAGAGCGAAGAAGTTCTTTAAGAGAACTGGAAGGCAATTCCCTCAAACCCAATCACTAGCAAGTTTGGGTTTGACAAAAGCAAGGCTAAATGTTACAACTGTAACCAGCTTGGCCATTTTGCAAGGGAATGCAAGGCTCCCAAGTCCAACCCGGGACCTCACAGGCCTCCACACATCCTTCTACACCAAAGCCCACGGAAAGTCAACTGAAACAGCAGCAATGGCTCAAGAAGTTGACTGGAGCTTTATGGTTCAAGATATGTGACTCCTGCTCAAGCACTCATGGCAGGAACAGATGAAAATAAGGTATATGAACATCTCTGTACCCCTGCTTGTATTGCTAAGGTAAATTGTACCAGGACTACATATGGAAATTAAATCCGATATTGAGTCTTTAAATGTGCTAAAATCTGACTTTAAAAGAGCTGAATCTGACTACCAAAAGAAATTGAGGAGTTAGAGAAAACTGTATCTCTTTTAAAACATGAACACACTAACTACAAGATTCAAATCAAGGATTTAATATCCAAATTGACTGAGGCTCAAGCCCCAGCTTGTCACAGCGAGAGTCTCAAGCCAGGAAGTATGCTATTTCTGAGCAAAACTTCCAAGCCATACTTGCATCATCCTCTCACTCCAAACTTTGCTATCAAAACAAAAGTGGGTTGGGAACCAATGAATTGCTGCTCCACCACACTCTTATGAGTCTATAAGACAGCCAAGGTGTGGTACTGAAGAGCAAGAGGTTCCATCTGTTGACCCACCTTTGTAGAGTCAAAGAGTGATGCAACTATGGAGACCATGACCATCACAGGGAAGGAACAAGTATTGTGCCCTCCCGGCCAATGATGATCAATCCTGACCACCAAAGCCAGAAGAAGCAGGGCTAAAGCAGCCAGAAAAAACTGCCAAGAAGGTGGCTGAATCCAAGCTGAAGATAGACCCAAAGCAAAAGGGTGTATTCCTATTAGCAGGATTTCAGGTGGTTGGACCTTCTGATTCAAGAAAGGAGTATAGTAACCAGTACTCCTATCCTACCACAAGGATCAGAAGTCAAAGGGAAAGGTTGCTGATGAGGAGAAAAAGAACAAGAAACAACAATCCTCTAATTTCCCAAAAATTAACATTGCATGCATAATGTGTGATCTGCAAAATCACATGGCTAAAGATTGTTACTACAATCCTGCTAGCACACTTATGCAAATAATGTTAAAAGAGAAGGAGTCAGGGAAGGTTTCACATTTGGACCATATCAAATGGTTCAAGTGATGAAAAAGGGAAAGCTTGTTTCCGAAGCAGTGCTTCTCTCTTTCTCTCGGAAGAAAACTCTTCTTCCGAAAGGAAAAAGGCTTCGGAAGTAAAAGCTGGCAAAGACTCACAAAAGAGTCCCCCTTGAAACCTCCCAGAAGAAGACTGCTTCGGAAGAAAAGGTGG